>CALNHX010008507.1:0-59822 GCA_940337035.1 Agriotes lineatus | reverse complement strand
CTATTGAAAACTGATAAGTGCATGGTGATGGTCGTACACTCTGCACCTATCACTTCTGGGATTGGTTTAAAATTTGAAATATGGGTCTTCTTATTGGTACTAGGCTATCGTATGGAAGTGCAATGTACATTCGTGATATCGCCGCAATAATATTCCGCATAACTTTGAATACTTACGGTATTATATATTAAAGAATTTAGTCTAATATACAATATTTATGTAATTGAATATTCGATAACTGAAATAGTTTTCTCTATTTTCATTCTACTTCAATGAAAGACATTAAACTGTATTTTTCTAACCAGCACATGGACAAGATAACTTTTTGAAATCAGTTTCTGTATATTAATATAAAACTGCACCTACTCGCATGTTGCAAAATACAAATTGCATATTTTAGAAAGAGTGTTGAGTGTCTTTAGCAGGCCTAGAAGCAAAAAACAACATATAAAAATATCTTAGCCATACTCGTTTGTTGGTAATTGCAATTACCAGTTAATGAAAGTCACAAATGGCCTGCTGCATAATTTATTGATTACAAGTTTTCACTAAAATGTACTACACTTAAAATAAGTGATTCATGCAAGCCCTTGTGATCTACTTCTTTAATTAATGCTGTTTCATTTCACTTTATTTAGAAGATATGTACCTGCGAGGAACTCGATTCTACCAGAGCTACATCGAAAAGCAGGAGACTGTAGTTAATTACAAATTACAAGTGAGAAACTATATCTTATTATTTCATAATTTATATTCAGATAGTAGTAGAAACTCTTTCAGTCAAATGATTCCAACTATTTACCATAGCAAACGATCAGATGCACGGAACGGATTCAAATACAGGGACCGGCAGAAACATATTAAACGTTTTATTTAATTTTTTTTCTTTATACAGTGTAATAACAAAAAAAAACTAAAACATAAGTATGTTCACAAAACTTGGGAGTTTATTTATTTAAATATCGAGTGTCAGATATGTCCACCTTCTTCTTCAGAACATTCATTAATACGTCGAACAAAATCTTGCATAAGTTTTTCTGGTATATCTTGCCTAATACCGTTAATTTCGTGGAGCGCCCGGTGGCTTTTTATTACAAAGTGAACCGAATTCTCTAAACTTCTGAACCCATTGTCTTATTGTCAAGTACGATGGAACATCCTGCCGCTTGTTGAATTGTCTTCTGAAAGCACATTGCATAGTTATAATTGATTCGGTCCTAATAAATAACTCAACACAATAAGCTAGCTCTTGCACATTAAAACGCATTTTCACATATTACTTAAACATTAAAACAAAACTCCTGATCCTACTTAATATAATGATATTCATCACATTTGTATGGATAAAAACCTTACTGGGATATTGCACGTTAAAATGTTTAATATGTTTCTGCCGGTCCCTGTAGTATCCCTTGGTATTGATAATCAGGAAGGACCATAGGCAAGAAGTGATATTGAAAATTCTTGTTTTCTACACATGTAAAAAACGTTTTCTTCTTTTTCCTGCTAAAACCACATCTGAAAAAGCAGAAAATCGCCGAAGGAATAAAATCGTTCCATCACATGACACTTCATGGTCAGAGATATAAGAACAATTTATTATTTTGAACTAGGCAGACCCTCAAATAATAAGCAAATCAATGATTCAGATTAATCGCAATGATTTTGTTAGAGTCATCTGAAGATGGTGGCACCTTAAGATAACGGTAATTTACCGGTAATAGTATTTAACCCTAACTCACTCGCCAATTATCCTCTAAATTTATAGCAAATATCTTACTATTATAATACTTGCAACTCCCTCTTACAAAATTTGGCGAACGCGCCGCTACGCCATGTAGTGGTTCGAGTTGTACACTATACCAAAATGTACATGTTTAAACTCAAAAAAGAACAACTATTTTTTGAAAGAGCAAATTAATTAATCAAGTCGACATGTTAGCGGTACGAGTTTGATTGCCAAAACAAGGCGATGAGCGGAGTTTTGCGGCAATCAAACGAGTCTCGTTAAGTGCCATAAGCAAACGTGTATTGCTCAATATTTTAACTTCATCAATAAATTCTGGTTCAATGTATTTTTTTATATAAAAAGAGTGCGGTAATGTATTGTATTGTATTGTATTTTTATTCATCATAATATACACCGTGGTGCTTAGATATGTCACAATTCCAGTTTAAATATAAAAATATAAAAATAAAAAATACAATGCATTTGCAGAAATAGTCAACTACAGATAAATACAGTAACAACAAAAATACTAAAGTCAATAAAACAAGACAGTCTTAATTTTCAACAAATCTGAAATCGGAAAGTTCAAAGTAGACATTGGCCAGAAGATGTTTTTTAAGCTTAACTTTGAAGAGTTTTGTTGGGGCATTTTTGAGAGTACTAGGAAGCGAATTAAATAATCCTATTCCGAAATTATTTCGTTTAGTGGACGTGTCTATCCATTACCGCATTACCTGGGTGCGGTAATGAAGCTCTTAACGATACTAAAACTAATTTGGTTAATAATACATGGATGAAGATAATGGTATATTACTTTACAAGGGATGTAGGTAAGATTTACAACCGAGGATCGTTTGATGCATGAGTGAGCAAAGCGAACGAGGGTAGCAAGGTTTGAAAAAAATATTTAAAAAAACACAATTTTAGAGGTATTCAACTGGAAAATCACCTATCTCACATCAATACACATTAAAAATTTAATAAAAATGTAAAGTTTGAAAAAAATCATTAGAACCGTTTTTGAAAAAATCGAAAAGAACTGAAAAATTACAAGAGTAAACACCGTACTTCCGGTTATGCGATTTTCTTCAAAAGCTTGCTGTCGCATCTAGATAGTACACAAAACTTATATATGAAGTTTCAACGACATACCTCTTTTTGTTTTTGAGATATTCTGTTCACAGGCACACAGACCAATGAACAACAACATGTTTTTTGGGTTCAGGGGACTCTAAAACGTGAAGATCTGTTGAAAACTCAATTTCGAATTTTTGGTGTAAATCCAATACTTCCTTTATCTTATAAAGAAGTCAAAATGCATGAATATGATTACGAGTGCTGTTTTTTGAGCTTTGTGCTTGTATTTTGATTAAAAATCGATAATAATACGAGCGATAATAGTTTTCTTCATGTTAACCAAATGGCAAAAATGGCATCTCGTCAGTTATAGTAAATGCGGGATGTAATTAATTCACTTCTCTAGGGAAGTAAGTACATTGTCATGGAAACCATAACAATTTTTGTAAATGTTTCCTACATCCCTCAAATTAGACAGTGTAAAAGATCACTTGCAAGGAAGGTAGTGAAAAATAGTATATAACTTTAAAAGGGATGTAGGTAAGATTTACACTACCGAGGACCGTTTGATGACTGAGTGAGCGAAACGAACGAGGGTAGTAAGATGCGAGGTAATGTAAATCTTCCTACAGCCTGTGAAAAATACATAATTTTTTTCACTACCAATATTTCCTTATGTAAAGTAAATGGTAGCTAATACCTGGCGTAAAATTATGAGATTTGCTAAATTTTAGTAGCCTTATAGCGCTGTGACGTTTTGTTTGACAGTTATAAACGCACTGTGAAAAATTCTTGGAAAAAATTTGTGAATCCGATAGCGAATGCTGTTTTGTGAGCTATGTGATTGTGGATAATAGTACGAACGATAATGGTTTTCTTCGTGTTAACCAAGTGGCAGACATAGCATCTTATCAGTTGTAATACATTGGGGATGTACAGGTCACAGAAAGTAGATTGGGTGTCAAGGTAGGTCATGAAAGGCGCTGTGATCATATTTGATGTATAGCCCCTCTATTTACAAATAGTAGCGACAACCTTTGATGTTGCCGCTGGGGCAAAATCACGATGGTATCCCTTAAGTCCCTAGCATTTTTAAAAATTGCCAAGGAAGTTGTATAATTAATTAAAATGTGACATTGACATTTGTCGTGATTTTATTCATTTTTCTCTTCGGGGGCAAATTCTAAGTCGAGGACGTGGAAATGCCACGGTGTTGTGTCGATAAGTGTAAAAATAGTGGCAGAAAAGGATTTCAGGTACTCAGATCAGTTATTTTTTCACTATTTACACTGAAATTTACCGTTTAGTAACTTTTTGTATTTTCATGTTTGCATCAGGTTTGCCCCAGGATGTCGCTACTATTTGTAAATAGAGGGGCTATAATTTGATGAATTGGCAATATGTGGAAAGTTGTCAAACACATACAAAGTTAGGTTATATTATAAATGACAAGTAAACAGTAACGGTGGGTAGAGGGATTTCGTCATACGGCAGATTCTTTGTGTTTTAAAGTGTGGAAATTGCTGTTGCTGATATAACGGGTGTTCATAAACAGTCGTCATCCCAGTAGGTTTTGACTTCAGAAACGTATGTCTATTAAAATTGAGAAAAAATGCGCTATGACAGTACTCAATGACGTTTCATTGTGTTGCACGAATTAATCAAAGACATAACATTTTGTTTTTCAAAGCAACTGGGATGACGACTGTTTATGAACACCCGTTAGAAGGTTTAGCAGAGCCTCGTTGTTCAACGTACATCATTATTTCCGCAATCCTATTTACATTCAAGAACTAAGAGTTGGGACATGTGGAACCAATGTCAAATACCACTTGTTTCCTCATCGAAGTTTTTTTCGCTTGTTAACCTTCAGTTTTGTTTAATTTGACAAATAATCCTTGCGTGACAATATGCATGTCAATAAATTCTTCGATTTGACATGTTAATTATTTTTAAACATTTACTATTTACTAATGAAAATATATTACGTATTAGGTATGAAGAAACTTTAATTGCTTCCAACGCTTGTAATTCCAGCTAACATAAACACTAAATCATGAGTAGCAATCACAGTATGATTCGGGAGAGTAATCCAACCAACAAATTTATCAGAAGCCACGCAGCATATCTATGTACTTTTTCTAATTCATTTTGTCCAGGGTAATTATAGGTATATACTTTCTTAGTGATTCATATCATTTCAAAAATGTAAATACATCCTGTAAAATTCCACTTTCAAGTTTTAAACATTCCAGTTTTCTATTTAATGTTCAAACGGAAGGATATGGTAAATGCAGCTTTAATAAGCTATTATAACGACTGGCTCCAAAGGTAAATTTAAGATGTAATGCGGCCCTGGCAGTTTCATTAAACGATGGAATGAAGCAGTTGGTTTTGCGATGAATAGCATTAATTTGATCAGGATTGAAAATATTTTCTAAATTTTCAATTTTGCGGTTTCTTCTCTTGTCAGTTCATTGCTCAAAATCTTCTTATTATGGTTTAAAATACTAATCGGCAAACATTTAGTATAGTTGAAACTTGGTTTTAATACGTTTCTATAATCTTTTGAAGCTCATAGATATTCTTGTCACTGACATTTTGTTAGCCATTGGTCTCCTGTGAAATGCTGATTATACAAGCGAAATCCATCCATATTTAAGAATTTCTTATTCCACTACGTCTCTTAGCGTTGTTTTTTTGAGAAACTTGTGAAAATAAAATGCCTGACTTGTATTACTACAATTAAGTGCTGAGCAGCCTGTCATAGTGACAGCAAATAAACTTTTTTGTATTCGCTCCCCAAACTGGTTACTTTGGAAACTGTCTAGGATCCTCAAAATGGCCATTTAGAGGCCTTGTAATTAAAGTCGTCATGGCAACATTTTAGCGGACTCAAACATTAGTTGCCATGACGACTTTAAGTACAAGGCCTCTAAATGGCCATTTTGAGGATCCTAGACAGTTTCCAAAGTAACCAGTTTGGGGAGCGAAAAATACATTTTCGCGCGGCCTCCTAATATAATGCCGCGTTAATGGTAATTGAAAGTTCATATTATAATGTTTGGAGAGCTAATACAAAAAAACGTTGTATGCAACACGTCCTCAAATGGCTTTAGAGGACTCATCTTCATATTACGACTCGTCCCATAAAGCCTTGCTTTGAGGACTAGTTACATAAAGTACTATTGATATTTCGTTATTCAGTTTGAAAACGAGTTGTCAAATTGTGTAAAAACATATACTCCTTGAGATTGGTTCCAACCAATAAAAAACGGGCATCGCACATGTCCCAACTCTTACCTTATTATATACAGGGACTCTACTTCCGTGTGCCTGTGCAAAATCAAACATTATGCACACACTACCAAGACTGATATCTAGATGACATCTAAGAACAAATACGTGTCAGTGGTGGATCAGTTATTGTTTGATCGTACTGAGTTGATAGTAATAAAAATGCGATTTTAAAAGCCAAAGGCTATAAAAACCATATTCTTCGCCTTCATGTAGTAGCGTTTGCTGACAGAAGAGCATATTATGTTATTCTGCAACATGATAATACCCGTTACCTTGTAAAGTCACCCAGCAACCACATGAAGAGAATTTACAAGTACTGCAGGGGCCAGCTAATACGAGTAGACGCGATATTAACTCCATTCGGCACCTCTGAGATGCCCATGGGTGATGTTACATGAACATCGGAACACAAATAATAATCAGCAACAGTTGTCTGAATTGCTGCTGGAGGAATGCATTGCAATTTTTCAAGATATAGATAGTTAAAAATTTGACTGTAGGTATACCTGCACTTCGTGAAAATCCTATAAGAACAGATGGTGGTTATATGCATTCTTAATTATTTAAAACAGTGTTACCTTTTTCTATTTATACTGTAGAAACTATCGTTTTTGATATTTAACTGAACATTGTGGGTATAAAACTTTCACATTTCTGCTAGAATAAGCAGAGGAAGATGAATAATCTTAGGAAAGGGGCTTTGGAAATGGGGCTAACTATCTCTGAAGCCAACAACTCTTTATCCTATAAAATAAATACGATGCCGTCGTTTAATATGGAAAATAGAAAATTCTTAAATAAACTATTGCCTAGCATTCATTATTCTACCAATGCAAACCTGATTTACAATTATATATCGTGCAAATTTCGTACAATAACAATCTATATACTTAAATTATGTATTTTCTATATATATATATAAATCAATCGCCGTGTGTTAGTAACGCAAAAACTCGAGAACGACTTGACCGATTTGGATGATTTGTTTTTGTTTTATTCATCTTACTCCCTAGGCGGTTTAGCAAAAAATAAAATTCGGAAAAATCCAAAAGGAAAGCCGGAAAATTGGAAAATATCGAAAGTGTGTTTTTATGTACACTGTACGACTTTCTATTTGCAGTCATACTTTTAAGATTCTGTGCTTAATGGTTTGAAGGGTTTTCCCTTATAAATGTTACTTTATTATACACGTCTTAACAAATCATTGTCCATTTAATTGATTAACTATGATTACAACTAACACAAGTGTTCAATTCGTTAGAAATTTGGAGAAGTGTTAATAAAACCAGATACTGGAAATTCAAAACAAATTTTAGTTAAATTACAAGTAGTACATTAAATTGGTTTTCAGAAAGTAAAAAATATATTTGCCAGACTTTTCTACAGCAATATCAGTAAAACGTGCGTTAACTGGAGCATCCTTGCATAAGCAAAAGATGTTCCAAATAGCAAGTGTGTTGGCAAGTTTCCTACAATTACAAATATATACTTTATTGCTCAAATGCTTTTCCATTATATCCTAACAATTACTGTGAAAGTGCAATAAGCAAGAATGTGACGCACTTGAAAGAAACTGATAACAGCTACAATTTCAAAAAAAGAAAAAAACATTCTCATGGATTCAGGAAGTCAATTTGACAATTCATATACAAGATCAGCATTGAAGGCGGTTTTCCTCGGTCTTCTGAAAATCTTATGCAAGAACCCCGAAATTTCGTCACAACTAGAAAAGTCCCCTCACGAATCTACTAGTCTTTAGAATAATAAACCAATAAAACCGTTACAAATGCAACGGAAAAACTTAATTATCACGGCAAGGTCGACAAACATGACAATTCTTTACGTGATTCAACAATAATCGTAATATATCGTATGGTCGCCACGCAAAGCTGAAAGGGGAAAGCGCACGCTCACCGCTCCAGCTATAAAAAGCTTCTCGCACCCAGCGAACCCAAAGTCGTCCCAAGTCTTAGACAGCAACACAGACCTACTTCAACATGTTCAAGCTGGTGGTATTGTCCGCCCTCGTGGCCCTTGCCGTTGCTGCACCCGCTCCCGGCCTCCTGGCCCACCACGCCGCTGTACCTGTGGTCCACAGCGCCGTCGTGGGGTCCGTGCCTACCGGCATTACCCACCACAGCAGCTCCGTTGTCCACCATGCTGCCGTTGTTCACGCCGCTCCCGTAGTCCACTCAGCTCATCTAGTGCACGCTGCCCCCGTTCTCCATCACGCTTCTGTTGCAGTCCACGCCGCCCCCGTCCACGCTCTCAGCCTAGGCCACCACCACGGACTTCTCCTCCATTAGGGCCTACAAGGAGATAGTGTTTGACTGAAAGATAGGCGCATGCGCACTATTTGCCTCGTGGTTTCTGATTTAATGTAAATATTTTTGAGAAAGTTTAGGAAATAAATTATTTTCGAATTATTAGCTGGTGTTTTGTATACTTCGTTTTGTTAAAACTCGTCGAGTGTGCAAAGTAAATATTTTTCAGGTTTATTGACTGTCTAAAATATTATTGAAATGTTTGACGGTATCATTCTCTGAGGTATGTTGTAGTTGTCCTTTATCAAAACAAAGTTTAAGACTGAAATTTAGAAAGAGCTTCCTTTGGCATGCTGGTATTGAACCCCCTCTTCCTGAAAACTCAAGTCTGCAAGATCTGGAGAACCTTAAACGGACATGAAATCGATGTGGATCCAAAAAAATCCAACAAAGTGAAATGAAACTTTCAACAAATTTGAAACTGTCTCTGCAAGTGCGGAAAAATACATGTGGATCAAAATTTGTGCTTTTATTAATAAACATATGCTCTTCTTGGGCTTCCTTGGATATCAGGTAACAACTGAATGTCAATGGCTGAGCAAATGTCCATAGCAAATGCAAACCACAAGGAATGAATGATCTGAGTCACAAAAATGAAGTTTTAAGTAGTCTAATTTATGTGCTTATGAGATAATTTTGTTCACGGACAGAGTTTATTCTTTCTTGGTTTCGCTGTATTTTAAGTGAGTTTTTTTTTATTGTTGACGATTAACTATCTACAATCTACTCAAGAGCATTAAGTAAATTCTGTGCATGGAGAAGCGACGTCGAAAGTGACCATCCTTTCATGCCACTTGCAACTGAAATTGTATGTTACACGCCGAAATCTGCTACTGCTCATATAGACCAAGAGCCCATAACACCCGAATTACTAGTCATAGCGGCAAGCTTCGTAGGTAGTAAATATTTTTATATTGCCCAAGTAGGTGTCAAAAACGCAAGTATGGCAGCCGAACTGCGGTTGCAAATATTAACGGCGGCTTTGGAAAATTTTTAATAAAATTAAATATATTTTTTTAAAAGCGGCAAGGCTAATTTTAGTTTTAATCGATAGACAAGGTCCCTAAACCCAGACGAAAATGTTGTGCCATACTGATAGGAAGGGTATAAAGAGCCGCCATACTAAGCCAAACTGGTAGTTTTTTTATTGTAAAAAAAATAATAGCGGCAAGCTTCAATTTTTGTTTACTACTTGTTTACTGTACGATTTTATTAGCCATGCTGCTATCACAAATTTTCGCCAATAAATTATACGTGTTTGTACCAGTATGGCTAGCCACAAGTAGAAGTGGAGGCACCACTAATTGGATTATGTCAAAGGTCAACGCGAATTAAATTGATTGACCTAATTAAACCCGCGAATTAAATCCGCGGATTGACCTAATTAATTCCGCGGTTTGACCTGATTAATTTCGCGGTTTGACCCAATTAATTCCGCGTTTTGATCTAGGGGCACCTTGTTTTTGATAGCTGTCAATCAAATTTTGATTCGCGGTGTAATTCGCGGTTTTATTCGCGGATTTCGCGGTTTTGATTCGCGGATTGACCCAATTAATTTCGCGGTTTGATCTAATTAATTTCGCGGTTTGATCTAATTAATTTTCACATGTGCTACTGAATAAATTACGCATTAGCTTCCGATTAAATTACGCGCGGCCATTTTTAATTTGCTTCTGGAATTACACGTCGGCCATCTTGGATTTCTGGCGGGAATATTTGAAATTTGAATTTTTTCCGATTTTTTTCTAAGTTCAATTTTTCGAATTTAAATCTCCCGGGGTGTCGGCCATCTTGGTGCGCGCGCACTTCTCACGGCGGTTGTTTTTAATTTTGAATTTTCGCGGAAATATTTGAAATTCAAACTGATAGATCTATCTCGCTCTTCGAAGCTGCTGTCTCTCTCTTGCATTCACTCGCGGAAATATTTGAATTTAAAAAAAGCTTCCTGCGATGTCCCATGGCTGGAGTTGAACCAGCGATCACAGCATTACGAGTACGAAGCCTTAACCGACTGGGCTATCGAAGCGATCGAGGTTAAAGGAATTAAACATAGCCACTTACGTGTCACGAGCCCAGCTTTAAACAAACTATTTTTTCGAATATATAAAATATAAGAACGGAATTGTGTCGTCTAGGGCCTTAGAAACTTGTTAATAATTTTTAAAAAATGACTTTGTAACTAGTTTTGCTGTAATTAATTTGTTTAATTTTATAATATGAGTGACGCTATCTCACTCAGCCCCATTGATTTTCTACAGCGTTCTCTTTTCCATCCCGTTTGCTACCTATGCGTAATTACAAAAGACGTTATCGCCTCAGGCAGAATTTCTATTTAGCCGGCGATTGTGTGTCATTCTCTGAAATCTGTACTCACGTTGCAGTTTTTGCTGGCTCGACTTTAAAATTTGGTTCTTAACAATTAACTACGTACATAGAAAACAGGCTGGTTACTTTATTTTATATAGCGAAGTCATTTTTTGTACAATTTACACGCAGAACACACCTCGTTCTTTATGTTTACTTTAGAAACCCTTAACCCTTTTCATTTAAATCGCGAAATCCGCATAAATATATTACTATAAAAAATCGCGGAAAGTGTTGAGTAAATAAATGCAACGCATTGTAAAGCCGTAAAACTTTTAGTTATTGTACGTTTACAAGATGGGTCTTTTGACAAAGTGGAAGAACCAAACTATGCTATTGTAAATGTACAGATTTTTCACTGTCTATTTGTATATAACAACTTAATGTAAATTGGTATTTGGAACATTTTTCTAAGTTCCCTTTTTAAAACAGGTCGAGACTACGAATCGTTTCCTGGAAAACATACTGCATCGTGTAACTGTATTCGTTAATTATTCAAAATGTTTTATTGTAGCCTTGTCTAATACAAGGGGGAAAATAGCCCTTACGCCTTTGTACTTGTTTATAATTATACGTGTTTTATAAATTTTGACCGCTGTTGTTCTAAAAGCCTGTCAGGACATGTAACCGCATCTCGTCATCTGACGTCATGACAACGGTTGAAACAAAGAAACAGATTCTAGGAATTCATCGAGTTACAAATTTGAGTTTAATATATTCCTGACATACTTTTGTTGTGCCCTCGCCCATATAAAATAAGACATACGCATTAAATAAATGTTTTTATTGTATAAGAATGGTTGTCCCCCATAAATTTGAATAAAAACAGACAATTTCGTTGAAAAAAATAGCTTTTCAATATCGTTTGCAAATAAGACAAGGGATACTTGTAAAAATATAAGTCAAACCATTTTTCTTGTAAAAAATTTACGAAAAGACGTAAGTGTTGGCGACAAATTAAAATAAATTTGAATAAAAACACGCAAAATTACGAAAATACGTAGAAAATTTATAAAAATCGGCATCTTGTCACATTAAATTCTGCAAAAACGACAAAAAACAATATTTTTATACAACTTTTATCGAAAAAATAGTAAAATTTTACGAAAATACGTTTGCGTTGACGACAAATGAAAATAAATTTGAATAAAAACACGCAAAAATTACGAAAAGACGTATGTGTTGGCGACAAATTAAAATAAATTTGAATAAAAACGCACAATTTCGTTGAAAATCTTTACAAAGCGACTTTATAGTACCGAAAAAATGATGTAAAAAAGTTTTAAGAGTTATTTCTAAGCATAATTTTGCAAACGTTTAACAAATAAACCGTAATTTTTTAAAGTACATCACACAATTATGAAATCGTAGTTCAATTTATATAAATTTTCGATACTTTGTATGTGAAAAATAGCTTCAATTACTAATATATGAATAAAATCATGCAATTTCCAAAGCATTTCGTTTAAAATTTTAGAAAATCGACAGTATCGCCCATGTAAATTTATAAAAATCGGCATCTTGTCACATTAAATTCTGCAAAAACGACAAAAAACAATATTTTTATACAACACACGATGAAAATTGAACAAAAATCACGCAGTCATACAGCATCTCACATAAATTTTCACAAAAATCGACATCATGTCATATAAATTATACAAAAACTGTCATCATGTCACTTGAAATTATACAAAAAACGACATTTTTACTAAACACACGACGAAAATTGAACAAAAATCACACAATTACACGCCATCTCACATAAATTTTTACAAAAATCGACATCATGTTACATAAACTATGCATAATTTGCAAATGTTTTACACTTTTTATAAAATGCACCGCTCAAAATTAAAAGAAATAGCAATTTCATTGAAAAAATCTACTACCACAATCATTTCGATAAACAAAATTCAAAAAAATCTTATACTTTTGACGGAAATATATGTATGGTGACCACAAATTAACATAATTTTTAAATAAAAACGCGCAATTCGTTGAAAAAAATATTCTGACACCACCAAAACACGCAATTTCATTGAAAAATATATATATGGAGGTGAGATGGCGTGTAATTGTGTGATTTTTGTTCAATTTTCGTCGTGTGTTTAGTAAAAATGTCGTTTTTTGTATAATTTCAAGTGACATGATGACAGTTTTTGTATAATTTATATGACATGATGTCGATTTTTGTGAAAATTTATGTGAGATGCTGTATGACTGCGTGATTTTTGTTCAATTTTCATCGTGTGTTGTATAAAAATATTGTTTTTTGTCGTTTTTGCAGAATTTAATGTGACAAGATGCCGATTTTTATAAATTTACATGGGAGATGCTGTCGATTTTCTAAAATTTTAAATGAAATGCTTTGGAAATTGCATGATTTTATTCAAATACTAGTAATTGAAGCTATTTTTTCACATACAAAGTATCGAAAATTCATATAAATTGAACTACGATTTCATAATTGTGTGATATACTTTAAAAAATTACGGTTTATTTGTTAAACGTTTGCAAAATTATGCTTAGAAATAACTCTTAAAACTTTTTTACATCATTTTTTCGGTACTATAAAGTCGCTTTGTAAAGATTTTCAACGAAATTGTGCGTTTTTATTCAAATTTTTGTTACTTTGGGGATCAACACATACGTCTTTTCGTAATTTTTGCGTGTTTCTATTCAAATTTATTTTCATTGGTCGTCAACACAGACGTATTTTCGTAAAATTTTACTATTTTTTCAATGAAAGTTGTATAAAATATTGTTTTTTGTCGTTTTTGCAGAATTTAATGTGACAAGATGCCGATTTTTATAAATTTTCTACGTATTTTCGTAATTTTGCGTGCTTTTATTCAAATTTATTTTAATATGTCGCCAACACATACGTCTTTTCGTAAATTTTTTACAAGAAAAAATGGTTTGACTTATATTTTTACAAGTATCCCTTGTCTTATTTGCAAACGATATTGAAAAGCTATTTTTTTCAACGAAATTGTCTGTTTTTATTCAAATTTATGGGGGACAACCATTCTTATACAATAAGACTCGGATAATTTACAGCCCGCTATGCAATGACGTCAAAACTTTGAAAGAGAAAGCTATAATAGTCTAGCATCTTATAAATTATTTATTTCTGTCTTTGAACATTTACTGTAATTTTTGACGTGAAATATCAGATCGAGGCCTTGTTTAGAAATTGTACGCATATTAACAACACACAAAAATCAAACAGCTACAAAGGAGACATTAAAAAATGTAACTTTATATTGTTTTTAAAATTACAGAGCTATATTATTTTAAAATTTCGATAAATCCAGGTTTTGTGTTTTGCAGAATTTAATGTGACAAGATGCCGATTTTTATAAATTTTCTACGTATTTTCGTAATTTTGCGTGTTTTTATTCAAATTTATTTTAATTTGTCGCCAACACTTACGTCTTTTCGTAAATTTTTTACAAGAAAAATGGTTTGACTTATATTTTTACAAGTATCCCTTGTCTTATTTGCAAACGATATTGAAAAGCTATTTTTTTCAACGAAATTGTCTGTTTTTATTCAAATTTATGGGGGACAACCATTCTTATACAATAAAAACATTTATTTAATGCGTATGTCTTATTTTATATGGGCGAGGGCACAACAGAAGTATGTCAGGAATATATTAAACTCAAATTTGTAACTCGATGAATTCCTAGAATCTGTTTCTTTGTTTCAACCGTTGTCATGACGTCAGATGACGAGATGCGGTTACATGTCCTGACAGGCTTTTAGAACAACAGCGGTCAAAATTTATAAAACACGTATAATTATAAACAAGTACAAAGGCGTAAGGGCTATTTTCCCCCTTGTATTAGACAAGGCTACAATAAAACATTTTGAATAATTAACGAATACAGTTACACGATGCAGTATGTTTTCCAGGAAACGATTCGTAGTCTCGACCTGTTTTAAAAAGGGAACTTAGAAAAATGTTCCAAATACCAATTTACATTAAGTTGTTATATACAAATTGACAGTGAAAAATCTGTACATTTACAATAGCATAGTTTGGTTCTTCCACTTTGTCAAAAGACCCATCTTGTAAACGTACAATAACTAAAAGTTTTACGGCTTTACAATGCGTTGCATTTATTTACTCAACACTTTTCGCGATTTTTTATAGTAATATATTTATGCGGATTTCGCGATTTAAATGAAAAGGGTTAAGGGTTTCTAAAGTAAACATAAAGAACGAGGTGTGTTCTGCGTGTAAATTGTACAAAAAATGACTTCGCTATATAAAATAAAGTAACCAGCCTGTTTTCTATGTACGTAGTTAATTGTTAAGAACCAAATTTTAAAGTCGAGCCAGCAAAAACTGCAACGTGAGTACAGATTTCAGATAATGACACACAATCGCCGGCTAAATAGAAATTCTGCCTGAGGCGATAACGTCTTTTGTAATTACGCATAGGTAGCAAACGGGATGGAAAAGAGAACGCTGTAGAAAATCAATGGGGCTGAGTGAGATAGCGTCACTCATATTATAAAATTAAACAAATTAATTACAGCAAAACTAGTTACAAAGTCATTTTTTAAAAATTATTAACAAGTTTCTAAGGCCCTAGACGACACAATTCCGTTCTTATATTTTATATATTCGAAAAAATAGTTTGTTTAAAGCTGGGCTCGTGACACGTAAGTGGCTATGTTTAATTCCTTTAACCTCGATCGCTTCGATAGCCCAGTCGGTTAAGGCTTCGTACTCGTAATGCTGTGATCGCTGGTTCAACTCCAGCCATGGGACATCGCAGGAAGCTTTTTTTAAATTCAAATATTTCCGCGAGTGAATGCAAGAGAGAGACAGCAGCTTCGAAGAGCGAGATAGATCTATCAGTTTGAATTTCAAATATTTCCGCGAAAATTCAAAATTAAAAACAACCGCCGTGAGAAGTGCGCGCGCACCAAGATGGCCGACACCCCGGGAGATTTAAATTCGAAAAATTGAACTTAGAAAAAAATCGGAAAAAATTCAAATTTCAAATATTCCCGCCAGAAATCCAAGATGGCCGACGTGTAATTCCAGAAGCAAATTAAAAATGGCCGCGCGTAATTTAATCGGAAGCTAATGCGTAATTTATTCAGTAGCACATGTGAAAATTAATTAGATCAAACCGCGAAATTAATTAGATCAAACCGCGAAATTAATTGGGTCAATCCGCGAATCAAAACCGCGAAATCCGCGAATAAAACCGCGAATTACACCGCGAATCAAAATTTGATTGACAGCTATCAAAAACAAGGTGCCCCTAGATCAAAACGCGGAATTAATTGGGTCAAACCGCGAAATTAATCAGGTCAAACCGCGGAATTAATTAGGTCAATCCGCGGATTTCATTCGCGGATTTAATTAGGTCAATCAATTTAATTCGCGTTGACCTTTGACATAATCCAATTAGTGGTGCCTCCACTTCTACTGCCACATAACCATCCAAGCGGTATGGCAATTATATTTTTCTATAATTGGTGTTTAAATGAAGTATTAAACAAAAATTGAAGCTTGCCGCTATTATTTTTTTTACAATAAAAAAATTACCAGTTTGACCTAGTATGGCGGCCCTTTATACTCTTCCTAACAGTATGGCACAAAATTTTCGTCTGGGTTTAGGGACCTTGTCTATCGATTAAAACCAAAATTAGCCTTGCCGCTTTAAAAAAATATATTTAATTTTATTAACAATTTTCCAAAGCCGCCGTTAATATTTGCAACCGCAGTTGAGCTGCCATACTTGCGTTTTTGACACCTACTTGGGCAATATAAAAAGGTTTACTACCTACCAAGCTTGCCGCTATGACTAGTAATTCGGGTGTTATGGGCTCTTGGTCTAATAACACTTTGTGAAGTTTGCATTTTAACCACAACGCGTTGCAAGTGTTATGTTCGTGTCAATGGCCGAATAAAATTATTCAATTATTGAGAGTGCGGTATGAGTCCCACAACCTGAATTTGATCTTCGTTTCGGTTAGTCAACACCGAGATTTTCCCAGAACGCGTAATGGGCAAATGAAATTTACCCACGACCGGTTACAGACTAAACCCCTTGAACACCCATTATGCGTTTGGTGGTATTACCGGCTACTACCGTACTAATTTATAATTTTCATAGTCAAACAAAAATACTCAAAAATCTTTAAACACAAATTTGAAAAAAATATATTTTCGTTAATGAGGTTTAGCAACATATACTAGTGGGAAGATAACTAAAAAGAAAAGTAAAAAATAAAAACACAACTACAACAAATGTGTTGACCTATTTTGAAAGGGTATATAGCAAAGATAGGATGGCAAGATCGCCCATAGTACAAAATTTAAGAGAAGAAAAAACGAAGATGATCAAGAGCAATATGATAGGTAAACCTTGCGCCATAAAGAATAAAAATGCGTAACGTAAAGAACGTGGAAAAGCGGGGCCTAGATATTCAAAGTGCGAACAAGCAGATTGTCAGTGCCATAAAGAAAACAAGGAATGGGTACTATGTAAAAGAAAATAAGAAATAGTCAAACTAAACGAAGGTACAAAACGAATTATGGAAACCACAAGATATTTAAGAAAAGCACATGGAATAAATTACCCTGAGATAAAACAAATCGACAAAAATATATCGAAAGCTAGAAGAACTAATGTAAAATAACAAAGTACACCAGAAATATCAAGCCCGATAAAAAAATAGAGCGATGAAAGTCTTACGTAAAACTGTCTCAGAAGGTAGAAAAAATAAACGTAAATTGAAAAATAAGAACAGCAATATAGTGAAAGACAAATAGGTCATCTGGTGATGAGGAAGTTGAAATTGAGGCAATTAAGAGTGGTGGAACGACACCTCTCCGGACCGCCTTTAAGCTTTTTAACGCTTGTTGAAGTGTATTTTTCCGCACTTGCAGAGACAGTTTCAAATTTGTTGAAAGTTTCATTTCACTTTGTTGGATTTTTTTGGATCCACATCGATTTCATGTCCGTTTAAGGTTCTCCAGATCTTGCAGACTTGAGTTTTCAGGAAGAGGGGGTTCAATACCAGCATGCCAAAGGAAGCTCTTTCTAAATTTCAGTCTTAAACTTTGTTTTGATAAAGGACAACTACAACATACCTCAGAGAATGATGCCGTCAAACATTTCAATAATATTTTAGACAGTCAATAAACCTGAAAAATATTTACTTTGCACACTCGACGAGTTTTAACAAAACGAAGTATACAAAACACCAGCTAATAACTCGAAAATAATTTATTTCCTGAACTTTCTCAAAAATATTTACATTAAATCAGAAACCACGAGGCAAATAGTGCGCATGCGCCTATCTTTCAGTCAAACACTATCTCCTTGTAGGCCCTAATGGAGGAGAAGTCCGTGGTGGTGGCCTAGGCTGAGAGCGTGGACGGGGGCGGCGTGGACTGCAACAGAAGCGTGATGGAGAACGGGGGCAGCGTGCACAAGATGAGCTGAGTGTACAACGGGAGCGGCGTGAACAACGGCAGCATGGTGGACAACGGAGCTGCTGTGGTGGGTAATGCCGGTAGGCACGGACCCCACGACGGCGCTGTGGACCACAGGTACAGCGGCGTGGTGGGCCAGGAGGCCGGGAGCGGGTGCAGCAACGGCAAGGGCCACGAGGGCGGACAACACCACCAGCTTGAACATGTTGAAGTAGGTCTGTGTTGCTGTCTAAGACGGGCATATACCATTAGCGCGCGGCGGTCAAAAAACCCAGCAGGCCATCACAATTCTATAATCCCCAATACGAAAAATTGAATACCATTTGCGCGCTGTGGTCAAATTTAACCTTTCCCAGAACTGAATCATTTTAAGCAATAAAAAGGGTGTAGGTACCTATACTTACATCTCTTGAAGGCACATTATTTTACGACCTACTTCTAATAGGTATAGCTAGGGTGAATATCTACTTGATTTATTGCGGAAGAAAAACAAAAGAGATGGTTCTGTAACTTATTAGATATACTGACTTATGTATTTACAAAATTACTATTAGTCTCGATTTGCTAAATTTAAGACACCGCTTTTACAAAATTAATACGGTCAATTTGATTAGTCTGATATAACCCAACTAAATTTGTTATATACATAATGCGTTTTTTGTAAGCAGCATTTTTTACTTTACATTCTAAATGCACACTATTAATTTTTATGTAACAACTATTTGCATATTCTTTAATACGTCCAAAAATACAAAGATATTTTTAGTTATGTGATATTAAAATTACTATTAAAGACACTATGGGAAGATTCGCAAGCATGCGTGCTTCTTTCTCTACTTGCAGAACAAGCTGCCCATAAAAATTGTGGAAATCTTGAGTTTTCTGAGATATAATAATAATCTACTAAATAATCACAGTATTGAGTAACTGGAGGATCAGTAGACGCACAGGATATACATTCTTCAATAAAACAGTCTGCAACTTCCTCTGGATTTAAAAACAGTAAACCAAAAGTCCATAGCAACCAATTTCCTATTTCTGAATTTTTGTCCTTGTACTGATCAACCAGTCCTAGATTTTGAATTTTTCGAAACCACGCTTGTGTATGGTGTCACATTAATATCTGGCCAAGTTAATTTCGCTCCGCTGTGGATTGCTTCTTCAAAATTAAACACAATTTCATTAGGAAAAAATTCTTAATGTTTGTTCTTTAAAAAATCACTGATGAATTTAAATACATAAAAATAAGTATCAACCCTTTTATTTGGTAGTAATGCAAATACTAATGGTATGTAATGACCATTTTGTACAATATGTAATGTAAAAATTTGTACAAAATATTTTGGACTGTAATTAAAAGTGCCATCTACATATATTTTTTTGTGTTTACTCAAAATTTCTAAATTTCGACCACAAGAAAATATAGCAACATTAAGTTCACGGTTATTTAATACAAGAAATTGTTGTCTCATATTAGTTTCGGCATTTATAGCTTCTAATGACACCAAATAATTACTTACGTTTAGTGTACACCTGGAAATGAGGTAGGGTGATTCTAAGAATTAAGATTTCACTTTGGCCTAACCCCCCCAACTCAGAAATCAGCTCATTAGCATAATCCCTTACTTGCGCGCAAATGGTATAGAAAGTTTGGGCGATAAAGGTTCTCTGCGGGGGTTGTTTTGACCGCGGCGCGCTGATGGTCAACACCCTCTAAGACTTGGGACGACTTTGGGTTCGCTGGGTGCGAGAAGCTTTTTATAGCTGGAGCGGTGAGCGTGCGCTTTCCCCTTTCAGCTTTGCGTGGCGACCATACGATATATTACGATTATTGTTGAATCACGTAAAGAATTGTCATGTTTGTCGACCTTGCCGTGATAATTAAGTTTTTCCGTTGCATTTGTAACGGTTTTATTGGTTTATTACTCTAAAGACTAGTAGATTCGTAGATTTCTAGTTGTGACGAAATTTCGGGGTTCTTGCATAAGATTATCAGAAGACCGAGGAAAACCGCCTTGAATGCTGATCTTGTATATGAATTTTCAAATTGACTTCCTGAATCCATGAGAATGTTTTTTTCTTTTTTTGAAATTGTAGCTGTTATCAGTTTCTTTCAAGTGCGTCACATTCTTGCTTATTGCACTTTCACAGTAATTGTTAGGAAATAATGGAAAAGCATTTGAGCAATAATAGCTATTTAAGTCACAAGGAATGTAAGGACCTATTAACATTTGAGGTAGCCACGTACAAGTCAAGGCAAAGCCGTGGCTTGTAGCCTGCCGAAAATGTTAATAGGCGATACATTCCGAGTTATCTTATTATATTTTTCCCGCTGCTTATCAAGTTTTCCTAATTTTTGAAAAAATCGTTTGGTTTGTCACCTGTCACCAGGATTAATTTTCGTGAGTCGTGTTACCTATGAGTGTCACATGTCACATAAACACTTGCAATTTAGAAACAAAACGTCTAAATCTGCATCTTGCTTTGCTAATTTTATTATCCTAGGAACTTAATAATAGTATTAAGTTCCGTTGTCAAGAAAAAGCAGCAAACAAATATAATCACCGACTTACACGTTTTGTTACTAAGGCTGTATCACTGACTTACATGATCAGCAGCGGGAAAAGTATATATTTGTAATTGTAGGAAACTTGCCAACACACTTGCTATTTGGAACATCTTTTGCTTATGCAAGGATGCTCCAGTTAACGCACGTTTTACTGATATTGCTGTAGAAAAGTCTGGCAAATATATTTTTTACTTTCTGAAAACCAATTTAATGTACTACTTGTAATTTAACTAAAATTTGTTTTGAATTTCCAGTATCTGGTTTTATTAACACTTCTCCAAATTTCTAACGAATTGAACACTTGTGTTAGTTGTAATCATAGTTAATCAATTAAATGGACAATGATTTGTTAAGACGTGTATAATAAAGTAACATTTATAAGGGAAAACCCTTCAAACCATTAAGCACAGAATCTTAAAAGTATGACTGCAAATAGAAAGTCGTACAGTGTACATAAAAACACACTTTCGATATTTTCCAATTTTCCGGCTTTCCTTTTGGATTTTTCCGAATTTTATTATTTGCTAAACCACCTAGGGAGTAAGATGAATAAAACAAAAAAAAATAATCCAAATCGGTCAAGTCGTTCTCGAGTTTTTGCGTTACTAACACACGGCGATTGATTTATATATATATATAGAAAATACATAATTTAAGTATATAGATTGTTATTGTACGAAATTTGCACGATATATAATTGTAAATCAGGTTTGCATTGGTAGAATAATGAATGCTAGGCAATAGTTTATTTAAGAATTTTCTATTTTCCATATTAAACGACGGCATCGTATTTATTTTATAGAATAAAGAGTTGTTGGCTTCAGAGATAGTTAGCCCCATTTCCAAAACCCCTTTCCTAAGATTATTCATCTTCCTCTGCTTATTCTAGCAGAAATGTGAAAGTTTTATACCCACAATGTTCAGTTAAATATCAAAAACGATAGTTTCTACAGTATAAATAGAAAAAGGTAACACTGTTTTAAAGAATTAAGAATGCATATAACCACCATCTGTTCTTATAGGATTTTCACGAAGTGCAGGTATACCTACAGTCAAATTTGTAACTATCTATATCTTGAAAAATTGCAATGCATTCTTCCAGCAGCAATTCAGACAACTGTTGCTGATTATTTGTGTTCCGATGTTGATGTAACATCATCCAAGGGCATCTCAGAGGTGCCGAATGGAGTTAATATCGCGTCTACTCGTATTAAGCAGCGTTTTCCTCCACATTCGCCAGTCACTGACGACCACGACTGAGTAGCCGCGACCAATTCGTTGAGACATCTACAATGCATTTAAGCGGGTCTGTTTTCCTAGCTGCTACTAATTCGTTGCTACCAAAATCCGTTCGCTGGTCGCTAGTCGTCAGTCGCTTGACATGTTTTTGAGCAGACAAGCGACTTATTCGTCGACGAATTTGAATATTTTTGCATCGCGTTTGTGAAGTATTGTTTTTAAATGATACATTTTAACTTGGTGATGTCAGAAAAATATAACTATAAAACTAGCAACATTAAAATTATTGTTTTTCTATTAATATTCATTTTATATACTGTAGCTAGTCGCGAGCGAAGAGCAGTAAACCGCTGCGGGAGGAAAACAGGCAGACATCCTGACGAATTAGTCGTGGCTACTTACTCGCAGTCTTCAGCGACTGGCGAATGTGGAGGAAAACCCTGCTTTAGCTGGCCTCTGCATTACTTGTAAATTCTCTTCATGTGGTTGCTGGGTGACTATACAAGGTGACGGGTATTATCATGTTGCAGAATAACATAATATGCTCTTCTGGCAGCAAATGCTACTACATGAAGGCGAAGAATATGGTTTTTATAGCCTTTGGCTTTTAAAATCGCATTTTTGTTACTATCAACTCAGTACGATCAAACAATAACTGATCCACCACTGACACGTATTTTTTCTTAGATGTCATCTAGCTATCAGTCTTAGTAGTGTGTGCATAATGTTTGATTATGCACAGGCGCACGGAATGGCAAACCCGGCAGGTTTTCTGGTACAAATCAAGAAAGGCATCAGAACAGCACTGTTTGTCTCTAAAGCGTACCTTGGTTTTGTATAAACCCTAAGGACCTACTAAGTGGCGGAATAACTAATTAGAAAATGAAATTAGTATTACATTATTTTTGTATTATTGTGTTTTAGGACGCAGCTCTCTAGTTCTGTAACATATTTTTGAAGTTTCGATATTTATATCACGTGGGCCCGGTCTACGACGTTTCGGCGCAGCCGATTTGGCGCGACCGATTCGGCGCAGCCCTTTCGGCGCGAAGACGTTTCGGTGCGGAGACAGTTGGACGCAGAGACGTTTCGGCGCGGAGACTTTTCGGCCCAAAGACGTTTTGGCGCAAGCCGATTCGGCGCGAGGCCGTTTCGGCGAGAGTATACCTATTTTGTGGGTTGAGTTTTACATTTAAATCACAAGCTAATAAAACTTTATATTTTGTTAATTTCCGTATGAACCTCTTTCGAATATATTTTAGTTAGAGGATAGTAGAGGATAATTAAAATTCTATATAAATAAAAATTACTAGAAAATATTAGCTTTCGCGTCAGAATGCAACGCTAAAATTTAGTATATTGTTATGTTGTATGTAAAGAAAAGTTTTGAAAGCATACTTCTAAAAATATCAGAAGGTTACTTAAAAAGCGTTTGTTCAATATGTAGGTACTTTCCCTAGTTAACATATTCAAATAAAAGTAAGAATAAATTAATGTGGACCTAACATTGACTTCTTCCCAAATGTGTATACAAACTCTTAAGTTTTTTGGTTTTGTGGTCTTGAAAATAATAATAATAAATCTACCAAAAATAAAATATTTTGCTGATCGTTTAAATGTGTAATAATCTAGTTCCTTTTGAACTAAATTAGAAAACCACCAATAGAATTTGAAATAATTTTACGAAAACATAATATAATTAGTAAATTAAATTTACAATTGTATTTTTTAATGTCTTCTACGTTACTTAGTTAGTATGTCATGAAAAATACATGACGAGCAATGGACGCGTTTTCATTGAAATGAATTTACATATACCCCATTTACTCCAATATGTAATAGGGCTTTATTAATTTTTGTACCTTGGGGACATTTTGTAATCACCTAATTTTGTGAATTTTCCAAAAACGACTCTCTTGTTCTATAAAATTTAATTTTTATCGAAGATTATAAAAGTACCACTTCCGGTTCCCCGATTTTAACCAGAGATATTGAAGCTCGGCATTAATTGCTTTAAGACTAATCATGCAGTTGAATCTTGTAAATATAGACTCTGTCGACATTGAAAACAAAAACACAATTCGTTGCTTCAGTCATTTAATGAATATGTAGCTGTGAATCTTCAAATGACAATTAGGTTCGTGGTTCACTTATGCTAATTACAATGACATGCCAGGAGATGTATGTTCATCAACAGTTCAATCAGAAATTCAAACAGCCATCGGATAATGTAAAAAATGTCAAAGGTTATTAGATGTAAGTAACCTTGTTTAAAATTAGGATTAACCTAACTGGCCCATAACTATACCTTGTTCACCGAACAGAAATAGTTAAGCCACTACCTAGCAACATTTTACTATTGGTCGAACTTCTAAAACTCGTAGTACAAGCAAGTGCGTGCTTCACTTGAAACTTCTCTTGCTAATTTGCTACCTGGCGTGCTTTTATTAATTTGCATGTGAAATGCTCCGCAAATATAAATTGGTGGAAGTGGATACGTTTTCGCGCCGAAATGTCTTTGCGCCGAAACGTATTTGCGCCGAAACGTCTCACGCCGAAACGTCTCGCGCCGATACGTCTCCGCGCCGAACCGTCTCTGCGCCGAAGCGTCTTCGCGCCGAAGGGGCTGCGCCGAATGGGCCGCGCCGAATCGGCTGCGCCGAAACGTCCCATTCCGACGTGGGCCACCCTCCTTTAAGTTAAGTGGTGATTGAATCTTAATGTATCGTTAAATATTATTACCGGCAAATCTTTAGTTACAACATACAACAAACTGAAAAGGTGTTAAACAGCTCAGTGACTGAGAGGGAGGGAGCGTCGTAGCTTGAAATAAAAGGGGAATCGCTCTCAATGTTTAAAATTATTTTAGAGTGGGGATTAATTTCTGTTTTCTTAAGGTGCCGCTGGAGATGCTAGTGGCGGGCTTGGAAGTTGCACGCCTTCTAGGCGATGGTAAATGTGACCGCTTCTTAGCTCCAGCTTACTTTGCGGTTCTCTGGAAATACATATTTAACTGTAAAATACATCAAGCTGCAATGCTCTTTACAAATGAAGATCATACAGTAGTCAAAGAGTCTCCATTAAGGTAACATGCATGACATTATATTTAAGCGGGCTAGTCCGCAACCAAGAGCGCTGTGATCGCAACAAAAAGTTTTAAAACATTCACTAAAGAATTCGTAGCTGCTGGTAGTGACGTCACGTTGCGCAATAAGAAAAACTATCAAATGTACTCGCCTGCGAAATAGTTTCACCTGGAAAAGCAATATTAATATACTGGTATGGAACACTGCTAGAGTTACTGTATTACTAACGGTGATACGCCCGAAAACTTATTTCTCAGCGGAAACTTACATATAATTATTTACAAAATGACGCGGTAAACTGCGCATGCAATACAATAGGTTCCACTTATTCTAATACATTATCACACAATTAAAATTGACGGCAAATAACAAACGCAATGTTAGTTAACAAACCATAAATTACTTAGTTGGGTGTAGTACTCTCAACCGTCAACAAATTCGAAGCTGAAGCGAAATAGCAGACCGCGGGCGTTGCATAAAGTCTTGGCTGGGCGTACTGAATCGCTGATCGCCAAAATTTATCGAGGTTGGTTGGCTTGTAACTACGCCTCGTGACCCGAAAACGGAAGGTAGAAGGACGGGGTAACAGCGTCAAAGCTGATATAAAGTCTACACCCGCGTTCGGTAAATAGTTTTCTCTACCGAATAGTTAGAATAATAGTATATTGTATGTTAAGAGCTGAAATTGCATTCTTGCCGCTTGCGCATGGGTATTGCTGGTTTCGGCTTAAAGCCGAAACCAGCAATCATGCAAAAGCGGCAAGCGCACTTTTAGCTCAAAATATACATACTATTTTTTCGACGACTGAGCATATTATTAATGGACAATATCATATTTTATTTTATTGCAAATATTAATTAACAATCAAGTTAACATTACTCGCGCAGTCTAGATTAGACATGTGACGCGATTATTTCGACAAATGACGGGCATTGTCAAGGAAACATTCGGACGTGGCTACCTATTTTCTTCACGCGGAAACCCAAAAGGCTCGGCGAGCGGCAAAGTAATGAAAACGCAAGCTCAGCGGCAAATGTCAACTTTCTGTTGTCAAATGACAGTGAGAAAAATCTACTTTCGATGTCAGTCGTCGAAAAAAGCTATATATAATTATGCATATAAGTTAATGCGTATCTACCAAAATAAATAGCTAAGTATTAGTAGATTTATTGATTTCTGCTTTTGACTTAAATATCTTTATAATATTTTCAATTTTTTTTCACAAGTGTTTCGGTAATAATGAATTAAGGTCACATGGTTTTGCCGGTAAAGATGTTCTACTTAAAAGACGACGAAATTTGTCAAAGATAGTTTGTCCAGGGACATTGCGGAAAAACAACAAATTTTTAGTAAAACATCGAGTAAAATGATGACCCCGAAATACATTTTGTACACTATCTTCCAAATATCGATTCATTTTGTATCGGTATGCAATGAATATGCTATTTATACTAATGCACCATGACAGTTTAAATAACGTTTTTGAAATATCACCATGATTAAAAGAACACGTTTGGTGGATGCCATGGAAAAAAGTGACAAAAATAAAGTGATAAAATCCCAAGGGAAAATTTAAATTTTTTGCCAATATAAAAACACGTGATTGGTTGAATTTTGAAAAATCATGGCATTTGATTAGGTAATAGGAGATGGTGTTACCTGTAATTTTACAGTTAGATACAAGTTTAGGAAATGTCTTAGGTGACCTGCAGTTCCTAAGTATGTATTTGTTTGCATACTCATTTTTAATTTCTTTAATGTCTTGAAAATTCTTGAGTTTTAAGGGATTCTAATAAATTTTCAAAATAGGTTTTTAGTACGATTTCCGGCGGCAATTTTAAGCCTCTGATTTTTTAATGTGATTGCTTCGGGGTAATGCGTCTGATTATGCCTGGAATTTGGTTTATGCAGATTTAAGATTCCAAAATTATTATGTAAATCGTTGCTCACCCGCAAGAAATCCTGTGTGAGATTACTGGAATAAATCTAGTTAAAGTGGGATAAGAATTTGTTTCTGCAAGATCACTTACTTATGGTCACCTTCCAGCTTTGGCCTTGTTCTCGTACCCTCTTGTGGCTTTGTGCCATACTCTACATGTGCTCGTCGTTCGACTTTGATGTCGCTAAAGAACCTGGAAGACCAACTCCTACACCGTTCTGTGTCCTCAACTCATGTGGCTGTTTTCGAAATTTCGATCCACACGACTTTTCCCCAGTGCGATAACTGGAGAAAAGCCTGTCACACCTCATGTTGCACATTCGCTTGGACGGCATCTCCAAGTCCACCACCCTATATAGCTACTCTGACTACGCCGCTGCGCTATGCGTGCATCAAGAAGGTACAGTTCTATACACCCAGGTATCTTCTGCGTGTGGAGCTCGCGTATTTAGCCATCTGATCTCTCACAACCAAAAATACCATTGGTGCTTCTACTATGAAATTCTAAGCGTTCTACCTTCCGTTTATGGTGGCGAAATTTCTAGCCTATGGTACAGAGAAATTAAAGAAACCTGACGTCGCTGCATATATCGATCTTGTGCATTTAGTTATGCGAATTAGTTCGTACGCTTAATATGTATTATTTCTTACATTGGCTACTCTGTTAGGATTTTTAGTTGCATTCAACTTGGGAATCAACGCATTCCTCAACGTTTTTAAAATTAATACTTTCTATGCGATGATCTCCGGGAGCCAAAACTTTACAAACAACTTATTTTTAACGCTGAAACACACAGTTTTAATTAAAACTAAATTAAATCTACAATTCCAATCCTAAACAAGTATGACACCACAGAATTGTTTTGCCCTTTTGCACACCATGCAGAATTTGTACGTGTACACACTGTAAATAAACAATTGGGTTATTTCAAGCTCTGGTATTTTCTTTCTTTTATTAATTTTTATAAACAGCTAAGTGGTTTAGGAACTAACACGGACACCGTCTCGAACCAGTGGCGCTTCCGGACCCCCCCCCCCCCAATTCTGCTCAGGAATTAGCTGGCAAAAATTTGCTACACTACGAGACAATTCCTGAATCGCCGTGCTGTAAAGCAATACTAAACTATTTAACCTTTGTTATTTTTTGTTGTTGTACAGAAATTCGCCGTGTAGCATATGGACCATAGTAAAAGTTAGAGTGTCAAGGAATTTTGCCAAAAAATAACAAATATTGAGAACAAAAATCGAGAAAAATCATAACACCGAAATACATTTTGTGAAATTTTTCCTCAATATCAATACGCAATGAATATGACATTTATATTGAAGCACAATGACAGTTTAAATTACGTGTTTGAAATACCGTCTTGATTAACACAACACGTTTGGTAGATGCCATGGATGCAAGTGACAAAAATAAAGTGATAAAATCTCAAGGAAAATGTTTTATTTTTTACTACTACAAAAAGAAGAGAGAGTAGGGAGTTTGTTGTCACTTCAAAATTAGATGAACAAACGTGGATAACACATTTCGCTAGCCTTTATACGGCAGAAACTAAAACGCCTTCAGAAGAAGAAAATTCAATCAGGGTTGTGGTAAAGTATATAAAGAAAAAATTGAAGGCATAATAAGAAACTTGAAAAACAGAAAAACATTTGAAGTAGACGGAATTACGAATGAAATGGTAAAATATGGTGATGATGCAGTAAATTCCAAATCTTCACCAATCCATGGTGGCTTATGAATGGAAAACAACTATTACATTACCAGTATTTAAGAAAGGTGAAAAACAAGACCCCCGACAGCTATAGAGGAATAAATCTGTTAAACACATTATTATAGGTATCAACAAAAATCATTGCAAATAAAATTATTCAAATAACTGTACTTCAAGATCAGCATTTGTATATGTATCATCAGACAAGTAACGGAAAAATCATTGGAATATAATAAGCCAGCATTTATATGCTTTGTAGACGTAGCAAAAGCCTTCGATAGTGTAGAATTAAAATTTATCGTGAAACTCCTGGAGAAGCATAATGTTCCTAATGGCTTGATTCAATTAATAAGGGATATGCACTCAGATGACTATACTCAAATAAAATTGATCCACTGAAGCCAGAAAGCAACAATCCAGTGAACATTACAAACTGACATATTGCTGATGTTATGGTGAATGTTTAGAAGGCTCTGATTATTGGTGAGCGTATGGCTAAAAATTTAGTCATCGTCTACCAGGTAGTTTCTATAAACCTTTGCCTCAAGAGGTTGATACCATGAAAACAACGTTAAAGAATATGAAAGTTGGTGAATCAACCACACTATGTGACATGGACCAAATTATAACTCGTGCAATTAGCCTTCCACACAAAAGATAAATCAGCTTGTAATATATATTTTAATTTGAACTCACTCCAGTTTCTTCTGCGTTGTTTGATGAGCATGGAAAAATGAGAAAATCATCAAAAATTGTATTTGTAAAACAGCTGGAAGTGCAATCGCAAATTATGCCAATACTTGATGTGCAAATAAACTATGATAATAAAATGCTCTATTTCTGTGTATGGCCAAGATCAGAAACAGTGAAGTATTTGACAAAAAACAGAACTGTAAACAAGAAAAATTGTGAAGTATTCATTATATTTGATAAGTTTGCTAGGAAATCTATTATTAACGTAATCGTCGTTTTAGAAATTTACTTTATTTAAACCATGACCTAAAAATAGATATCACATTGCCAGCACGGAACGTGGTGAAGCATAACACACTCAATATGCAGCTTGCAATATCACTTTTATGTGGTAATACCACCGTTACAATGTCAAGAAGTTTGTCATCAAGAGATGTATGTTTCAGCATAAAAAAGCAGACGTTAGTATTATGAGGTACATACGTACTCTTGAACCAAACAAAAAGAAATTTAAGTCGTTGAACATTATATTTAGAAAATATGTATCTTCTGATATTTTACTTTGTATTTAAATGGAAGCAAACATTTATGCAAATTACTATCAAGAAGGCTAAGTGGATTTATTATAAAACGATCTGTAGTACTAACATTGCGTGAATTAACAGCTTGTGACACGACCAATTATCCGTGTGGTAAAGGTCAGGTGACAGCTCTTAATTTACTGTGAAAACATAATCTACAATCCTTTGGTGAACTTAATTCTACAACAGATGCAATAATCCGGGCTGGTTATTACTTTATCTGCTGGCTGTATGGTTCTAACAATAAAGACATTATGCTACAAAACTACAATATATTCTCTGGAAAGAAGACACGTCGTCTACTGATGAAGCAGCTAAACAACATCTCAATTCTGGATCCCGTTTTGGTGCTATCCTCATGGCTTCCCCCGAATTGATGACGATTGTGGCATGTAGGATTTCTGCAGACGTTGCATGTTTGAGTAAAAATTGTAGCTGTAATTCCAATGGTCTGTTTTGTATACATCGTAGGTACTGTGGATGTTTAACAGAATCGCATGAATACAATAACCCACGCACTAAATACATGGCTTTAGCAGCTGAAATTCAGAAACATGAAAATGATGTTACCTCAGATGAAAATGAGTGAAAAGTAGTAATATCTGAACTGCCTTTGCCAACTTTGTAAATAAATATCTTGTGATGTAAATGTAATGTAATGTAATGTGATATAATATAGTAATAATTTGAATTGTAATTACACCTACCTTAATTACATTTATTTAATTCAAATGTTAGACTGACCAAAAATAATTCTGTTTTAACTGGGTTCGTTAACTACTTACAAATAAAACAGTATTATGCCCTTTATTGTATTTCATTCATCTGCAATTTAATATTACAGAAGACTAGCTCGGTAGACAAGAAAAACTCATTCCTCAGAGTTGGGTTCCCCGGTTTGTTAATGTTAAAATTCGTGTGATACGCCACTGGGCTGTAAATTTACTTCAATCGCGCAGACGCTACTTTGCTATGCTGTCAAAATCCTACACAAATCGGTTTATGTGTTGCGGTTCGCGTTTTGTGATTTAAATTTAACAACCTCTACTTGATTCTTGCAATTACTGGATATTCGCTTTTCATAGATGCTTTAATCTGCCTGGATCTCTGCTCACTAAGACGTGCTCTTGTTTGAATTGTTTCTTTCCGGTTCCTAACACCGATACTTTGATTGCAATCTAACCTGAGTTTTCCGCAGTGCTGCGGTAACTCGTTCGGATAGCGTCTCTTGATAATCTCTGCCTGAAGCTGGACTCCTGGGATGCTGTGACTGCTGTGAGGGCTTCCTACATGCTGGGCGGATATGCTGCCATTGAAATCTCGAGCTCAGGAACTCAATTGTGCCCGTAACTGATGATCGTAATCTGCACTGGTCCCTGCCGAAGTCCTCAGAAAGTGGTAGCCGAAGAATTTATTTTTTATGTAATGGAATTTTCTACCCACACGTTCACTGGTAAACTGGTAAATTCGCTACACAATGGTGTAATTTTTATTGTTATAAATTAAATATTTTGATATTAAAATTGCAATTAAATGAGAGACCAAAGACTGTGTGTCAATAATTAATTTTATTCAAATGTTTCTTTCCCCTTGTCGTTAATAAAAAATGCCTATCTAAACTACAAAAACGGATATTGGCCAAGTTCAATACAATAACCTTCTTAACTAATATTCCTTATAACCAAAATTATTTACAAAATTTCTAATTCTAAAATATTGTCTTTTCAACTTTATTTTAACTGTCTCATAGCGTCACTCACTTTGTATTATTTAGAATGTCTTTTCACTCTCGCGTAATTACACCGACTTGTTTTTAAAATAGTCCACTTTCTTCGCCAATTTTGTTTCACATCCTGCTGTGTGTCCTTTTCCTTGGATTTTTATCCACTGTCTACTTTTCCCAGATTTTCAAATATTGCTGTCTAATATTACAATTGCCATGTTCTGCCTGGTTTATGCTCTTTGCAACGTATTATAATAATTCTGCTTCTTTTACCTTTATCTAAAATGCTCATAAACATATCCTATTTAATTATTCTGACATCTACGCTTCATTTAATACGTACATTATAAACCTTTCTGTGACAGTTCTATTTATTTGGTTTGGCTTTAATTTTGCACAAGCTCTTATTTTTGGCTAATTTAAAATTATCGACTCCAATCTATGAAAAACGAGCTCTGCCGTTTGCCTTATGTACTCAAATCATTTCATTACTACTCCCATTGATTTGCAAATGTAATAACGGATTGAAATTTATACGCTAAATCTTGCAGTTGTATGAACTACCCCAACTATGTGCTATCTGACTTGCTTTATTTATTTGTGCTGCAAGCAGAGTTGAGTAGCGGGCTCAATACCATCTCAATATATCTGCTATTTGTAAAATTTTATAAATACATATTTTTATCATTTAAATTAATGGTGTGTTATATACCAAGAGACTACCATTATTGCCCAAGCGCCAAGATTGGACTTTGAGATCATCGATGAGTACAAAGTGCGCGGGCTATAATAGTCATCTTTACCGCTGTGTATATACCATTTGCTGCAATGTTATCATCTCAAATCGTAGCATTCATAGTCCGTAACAAACGCAACAAAATTAAGTAAAAGGAATTTCAAATGTGTGTATGCCTATGTTACTTCGGCTCGAGCAAGGACCGTGCTAGCGAACTCCCCAGCAGCCAATGGCTTTCACCAGTGGCTTAATGGCGATCTATTACAAATTATTACTGATCGCTGGTCCATAATGATCAACTGCTCAACAATGGTGTTTATAGGCAATAGTATAGACAAATACGGCAACAATCTGGAAGAGAAGACGTCGCATTTATAATCTAAAAAGCTAAAATAAATGACATCGAACAGGTAAAAGCGTAAATAACAGTATAATGAGTGTACGTAGACATGCATCTGCCACAATGTCCGTATACATAAATAATAGCCTACGGACCTAACGGAGATGCAAAAGTAGAAGAAGAAAAAAAAGTTTTTCAAACAGTTACAAGCACCCATAGAGGATATTCATAATGATGTGGTTGCGAAGGAGACATTCATTGTAGAATCGAAAAAAATTATAAAAACCTAGAGAAATGTCTCGGAAAACAATCAAAAGAAACCAAAAACTATAACGGTATAAAAATACTGTGCATAGCAAACAACTTAGTCGTCGAGAACTCACAAGTTATGCACAGTGGCAAGTATAGATAGTAATGGTAATAAGTCAATATTAGATTAGCTTCTACTGCACAAAAAGGTCTGGAAGCAATTTAAAGATGTAAGAGTTAAACCAGAAGCAGAAATAGAGAACGAGCACAACCTGTTGAAGCTATAGTGGAAGGGAAAATTGGGTGATAAAGAAAAAAGTTGTGAAAGAGAAAATAAGAACCATTGGACTCAACGTAGCAGGAGTAAGAAACAGATAAAAAGACTAACCGGATAGGAACATTTTTTTGTTTATAACAAAAGATAATATAGAAGAAAAATGAAAGTTACTTAAAAACTGTATTGCAGACATAGTCATACAAGAAAACCCCATTGTTGTCAGAACGGATAAAATACTTAGTACGAAAAAAACAATTGAAAAAAGACTATGAAGAATAGAGGTCACAGAAACAAAGTCAGAGAAGAGATGAAAGAAGCGAAAAAGCAATAGTGGATTGATTCTGAACAGAAAATTACGAAACATATACGCATAGAGAAAGGAAAAAGCCATAAATTTAAAGAACATAAAAGACTAAAGAGGCAATATAGAGAAACTTCCATAATTTACTACAGAATATGAAAACAGATTTAGACAGTCAATATTAGAGTTTACCAAAAATTACCTACTTAGAAGAAGCTATAGCAAGAATGAAAATAGGAAAATCCGAAGAATATGGTGGCACAACCACCTGAGATGCCAAAGTACGCAGGTGATAATGCCAAGTAGTTTTTATTGCAGGTTGTAAACTGCTGCCTACTAGAAGAAAAGACGCCGGAGACATGGTTATTGTCTCAATTCACTATAAAGGTGATTCAACAGAGTACTCCATCTATAGAGGTACAACACTGTTAAGCGTAGCAGACAAGATTTATGCAAGAATAGTGGAAAGAAAACTGAGAGAACAAATAGAACACAGTTGAGAAGAAGCATAGCCGGATTTGGAATTAATATGGGGATACAAGGTTTAATATTTATACCAAGACAACTGAGCGAGAAAGCTATTGCATCGAATAATGAGAATTACATCTGTTATGTAGACCTCGAAAAAGCTTTCGATAAAATACGAATAGAAAGCGCATAGACCAAAATTTGCCATTTACCAGTAAAGTATAAATTGTGTAACATCCGGAAATGAGATATGCATCAGTTTCCAAATTAGTATTGGCCTGCGCCAAGCGAGCATCTTCAGCTCATTGCTCTTTGTGATAGTTTTAAATTATGTTATTAAAGAGCGCAAAAAACCGATTAGACCATGTACAGTACCTTCTGGAAAATGCAAAAACGACCTGAAATGCTTAACGAAGACGATTGGCACAGAACACCAGCTTCAACAAAACGTGAAGCTTCAAAAATATGGAGAAAAAAACATGGGAATAAACAATTCGAAATCTAAGGCAACGACGATAAGTACCAAGAAATCACAATACAACAATATCGAAAGAAGTAGAGGAGGAAGTTTTTAAAAAGGTAGCAGTAGCAGTAATAACATACGCCAGGAAATCATGAACAGCATCAGCAAAACACAAGAGCAAAATCAGATGTACGAAATGAGGTTTTTGAGAAAAATTGAGGGAAAATCCAGAAGAGATAGAAAAAAGTACTGTTTTTTAGAAAAACCCTGAAAGTAAAATCAATCGAACAAAACATAGACCAAAACCAACTAAGACTAGGGCATGCTAACAGGATGAGGGAATGAAGAATGGTTAGAAAAATATATAACTCAAAGAAGCACGAAGAAGAGATCGACCCAAGAAGACCTGCAAGGAAGAAGAAAAAACAGCAGGAGAGGAAGGTGGACAAGGTTAAAGGATTAAGTAAGTATTAAATGTATTACCATATACCATATGTATAATGCAACGAGTGGGTTCTTGATTATCAAATAATCATTTCTGTTTACACTTTGGACTCTCTAAAACAATATATCGAGTAGAAACAGAGATGATTTGATAATCAGGAAAACACGAGTTTTATTCGGCTAGATTATATCACGAATCAATAAAGAACATCTGAATAGTTTATTTATAAATATAAAAATAAACAGTTAGTGTGTTTGCTATAACGATTGCACTTTCAGCAGATAACGCGATGTTTTGTGAAGATATTTGACTATCAGTTATTAGTCAAGAAAGAAATGATTATCACAGTTGCTATGTACATTAACAAAAGTTCGTACATGCGTAACTATGCATTTTTACCGTTTTTCATTGGTTGATGTTATAGGGGTGGTATAATCTAGACAATCCAAACGGTTGCAAATTGAGTTAAGTACTATAAAGTGGCATCAAGGGAGGGTCACTTTCTCTGTCGCTTCTCCATATGCAGAATTTACTTAATGCTCTTGAGCAGATTGTAAACAGTTATTCTCTATCAATAAACATTTTTTTTTGACATTTGTTCTTCTATTGGAATAATTTTGTTACCTGAAACAGAAGAAAGTCGAAGAAGAGTAGCCTCTGCCAACAAACATATCTCATCCACGCGTAAATTAAGACTGATTATAACTCAATTTTTATGACTGTGATTATTCTTTCTTTGTGATTTTCATTTGTTATCGACATTTTCTGTGTCATTAATATTTATATATTGCTTGACTTTCAAGGTAGCTCATGAAGCGCATATATTCATTAACAAAAATTACTCATAAGTACACTAGTACACTAGTAGGGACAGTTTGAAATGTCTTTCAGGTCCAATTTCACTTTTTTTGATTTTATGAGATCTACACCTATTTCAATCCTGTTTAAGATTCTTCAGATCTTGGAGTCTTGAGTTTTCAGACAGACAGTAGTGCTCCGAGTGTTCAATAAGTATCAGCATCAAGGAATCCCTTTCTAAATTTCAGTTCCTTACTTATTATTATATAGGGCAACTGCAATATGTCTAAGAGAATGATATCGTCTAGTTTTTCAGCCATATTTTAGATAGCCTGAAATATTTTTACTTTGCAAACTGGATGAGCTTTAACAAAAAAATTATACAAGACACCAGTTAATAATTCGAAAATAATTTATTTCCTGAATTTTCTCAAAAATATTTACATTAAATTAGAAACCAGGAGGCAAATGGTGCGCATGCGCCCATCTTTAAGTCAGACAGTAGCTCCTTGTAGGCCCTAATGGAGAAGGAGTCCGTGGTGGTGGCCTAGGCCGAGACCGAGGACGGGGGCGGCGTGGACTGCAACCGAAGCGTGGTGGAGGACGGGAGCAGCGTGCAGAAGAGGAGCTGCGTGGACCACGGGGGCGGCGTGGACGACGGGGGCGACGACAGCGGCGTGGTGTACGACGGAGCTGCTCTGGTGGCTAATGGCGGTAGGCACGGATCCCACGACGGCGCTGTGGACCACGGGGACGGCGGCGTGATGGGCCAGGAGGCCGGGAGCGGGAGCAGCGATGGCAAGGGCCACGAGGGCGGACAACACCACCAGCTTGAACATGTTGAAGTAGGTCTGTGTTGCTGTCGAAGACTTAAGACGACTTTGGGTTGGCTGGGCGCGAGAAGCTTTTTATAGCTGGCGCGGTGAACGCGCGGTCTCCCCTTTCAGCCTTGCGTGGCCGCCGTACGGATACGTTACGATTATTGTTGGATCGCGTAAAAAACGCTTATGTTTGTCGACCTTGCCGGGATAAGTAGATGCCGAGATAATGAGGTTTTTTCGGCTGAACTTGTGTGGATTTTATTGGTTTATTATCCGAATGACTGGCAGATTCGTGCGGGCGCTTTCCTAGTCGTGACGAAATTTCGGGGCTCTTGCATAAGGTCTTTCAGCGACGCGAGAAAAGCCGCCGTGGATGCTGCTCTTGTACTTGGATTTTTTAATTGGCTTGTTGAACCCGTGGCAATGAGTTTTTTTCTTCTTTGGAATTACAGCCTTTATTATTTTCTTGGAAGTGCGTCACATTCTGGCCTGCTGCACTTTCACATTAATTGTTGGGACATAATGGAAATGCATTTGAGTAATAAAGAAAATACCTACTTGTAATTGTAGGAACCTTGCCAACACACTTGATATTCTTAACATTGTTTCGTTGCATAATAATGCTCTAGTTAATGTACGTTTTACTAATATTGCTGTTGAAAAATGTTACACATTTTCCTTGCGAATTCTTGCAAAAAGTATATAAAATATAATTACTACTACTACCACGTTATAGTATTTAAGCTATGGGTTTTAATCTCTTTATAGGTACAATATAAGGCAAAATTTCTAAATTATACATTAAGCATTTATACTTTAATTGCAGGGAGCTCACATAAAATAAGATGTATTTTAGGAGACTTAGATATGATGTTTTTTCAGTGAAACACGTTGGGTTGATCAATGCTAGGTAAGTATCTCATTCAACACTTTTCTATTTTATATTTTAAACCACATTGTTGTACTATCGTGTGGATATAATTATCTTAGGGCAAACTTATAATTTTTCTTAAAGGGTAATAAGCTATTATTTATGATCTCTTAATCGTTTTGAGAGATTTATAGCATAATAAATTCTATGCAGGTGATTTTGTATTGAATGGCCACTTAACATCCCTAATTCTGGTATAATATTCATGAAAATCTTGAGTTTGCTAATTATCTTGTGCACTAAAAGTGTTACACAAAATTTCTTATCTAATTGATTGTTATTACAAATATAAGCTGTCTACATCGAAATGCAGATATTATTGCTTTTATTTATACTTTGTGTTTAATTTTAGATTTATTAACTTATTATATCAGCCACTGTTTCCTTTTTCTAAAGTTTGCTAATAATGTGAACACATAAAAAAACTTTGTTGAAATTAGGCTTTTATTTAAAAAACGAATAGCCCTAATTCAATTACTATGAGGAACAAGTCTATATGATTATTTTAGCTATAGTGATAATTTCGAAAAGTTTAAGGCGATTTAAATAAATAAATAATACGTAGCTACTCAATATTCATAGAAATAACATCTAGATATTAAACGTCTAGTAAGTGGGATCTGAATTCCAATAGAATTTGTCATTGTTCAGTTTTGAGGATTATGAAAAATAGTTAACAATAGCTTAATATCACGAAATAAAATTTATATCTGACAAAGATTTGACTTCTGTTCGTATTGTTATTTTTGTGAATTTAAAAACTTTAAAAACCATTCATAAAACTTTAAATGTGCAAGTAGCACACTTATTTTATCGTGTTATTTGAAGTGTGAAAATGAGAAACAATTTATGAACATAAATTCATTTAATAACTGGGGGATATCACTTTCCTTATTGGTTTACTAGCACCAATCACAGCCATTTATGCATCAAGTATAAAAAGTGTGTGATTTTATTGTACGTGCAATAAGAAGCAGAATAATTAGCATGTTAACAGTAAAAGTGGTATAAACTAAACAATCACTAGAAAGTGTGTAAAACTCTATCACTTATGAGACCGTAGTGGAAATATTAGTTTTGTATCAAGTGCAAACAGTTCGTGTTTATGGCACGTCGCGTGAGAGTTGTGAACATGCCAAGTGCCATTAACAAACTTTCTGCACGTATTATATAGAATATTTCTTCTACAATCCTAACAGAAGTATACAAATTATGAAGAATTTAGTTGGGCAAAACCTTTTTCGTCACACTGTAGGTTATGTCGAAATACAAATTTAAACACACACAAGTTAACAGTCACTTTTGACACTAGCATAGAAAAATATTTTCGTCCAATTAGTAGCATGAGTTTATGTACAGGTATGTAAATTTCGATGTTTTCATAACTACAGCAGATATGAAAACCCTGTAAATCGATTCAGAAGTTGCTTCGCAAGTAGACGTTGTGACACTAAACAGTTTTAAAAGTTGAAGGAAACTACGAGTAAAAATATATTAACGTTCCTAATAATACTGAAACAATAAAAGGAAACACTTGGTCATGCGAACTACATCAATTAGAAAAAAAAACATTATCGGTGGTGGTATTCGAACTTCAGCGCGAGCGAATGCGATTTCAACGCTTGGCAGTAGTACCCAAGCCTGTTTATCGCATGCAGCCACGAAGGATCTCTTGCATGTATACGATGCGGCTGCATTAAACATAACGCACTTATCGTTGCCCCTTTTTGTATTTTTTACAACATTTAGCCTTATTTGTTGGGTTCGATTTTCGTCAAGGGTAAAAACCTAAGCTAGGTGCAGATTATTACTTTTATCTATTTCTCAGTTAAAGCAAAAATAAGCAAATTTATATTTTTAAAGGGGCTCGCCCTGTATCTGTTGGTCCGCAATATGTTCTTTTTTGTCAAGGCTAAAAACCTGAGTGATACGCAGAATATTACATTTATTTTAGTAATAGTTCATGAGTTAAAGCACAAACAGAAAGAATTTAATTTTTTAAGGTGTTCACCCTGCATATGTTTTACCGAAATTTTCTTGGTTTTATGTCAGGAAGGCATGTAATCTACATGCAAAATAGCATCTTCCTCCAACAAACAGTTATTGAGTTTTATCGGCAATAGGCAGACAGACAGAATTGAGAAAACTTGGTTTTTGTTATTTAGGGACCCTGAAACGTGAAGATCTGAAGACAAAAATAGTTTCATTGACAACAGACCAGTAAATACGAGACATTATGTAATTATTAATTTGTTTTTAACTGAAAAAAAAAATAGATTTACAGTTGGGAGGAAAACTTTGAATGCATTTCTGGAGTAAACTTCGTTAACTCTGCTAAAATCGTAGTTTACTTTCTTGGTCAATAGATAACTATTTTTCATAATACATAGACGTTATTGTAATGTATCAGTACTGTCTGATTGATAGAAGTGTCAAGTATGACAGCCAGGGCTTAAAATTTAACAGAAACGGCCGTTATAACCATTGCTACACTACCAAATTGCGTGCGGGACTCAAATTACTAGAAAGTTTTATTTAAGTTATTTATAATTAACTCACATACATCAAAACTGGCCACTTTTAGTAAATACTACGAAAACTGTTGTACAACATACCGCCGATATTACATATAACTGACTGATAATTAATTAGCTTCGGCCTAATCGGCCTCGGCCACAAAATGTATCATTGTCTGTTATATGCTCAATATCGGCTTAATAATAGTGACAGTTTTTAAAACAGTTTATAATGTCCAAAATGATTGTTTATACCACAGTTAACTTTATCCTGCCAAATTCTAATTTTTTTTGTACTTTTAGTAAGGTATGCTTGTACTGTTAAGGACATAGAAAAATGGACATAACACTTGCAGAATGCGTTTTTGCTGCACTAGGTATGCTGTAAATTCGTATGGACGTGCCATAAATACTACTTTTTTGCACTTGATACATAAATAACTATCAAATATGGCAACCACAGTAGAATATTTCAAGTTAAAGTTGCAGTAACAGTTTGAGATACTTGGTAAAGAGACAATATTTGCAGCATTTAAGATAATGGTTTGAACAATATAATGCTAAAGATGTTGTGTACCTTTATTATGGTTGATTCTACTGTTGAATAATTCATTATGACTTTTTAAAAATGAAACTAGAATATAAAAAGTATTTACACGGGTGCCAATTTCAACCTTTTAAAGTCATATAAGTACGTTCAAAAACATTTCAGTATGTTATTGATTGAACATATCTGTCAGTTTTCACTATTTTCCAATATTCATTAAAATTACAAAGCCGAACTTTGAGACTTATTTAAAACATAGTATATATAAAATAATTGTATAGTTATATAAAGCAGCACAGTATATTTTTGTTCAATTTTGCACAAAAAAATTATATTCCTAAGCTGGCAGAAGCTTTTTTTAAACGGACACTTCCCACCAGAAGGTGGACGAGTTTTTATTACACAACGATAACTGAACTGGGGTCGATGCGGAAGCATCTTTAAAATGTTAAAATTAATAATTTCCTTAGTTTTACCAAGGTTGTTCATCACAACGTGACATAAAAAAAAATAATTAAAGTTTTACGATCATTGGAGAGATCTACACAATATTTTTTTGTAAAAAGATGATTGCTTTATTTGCTAGGTTTTGCTCCATTAACTTTAAAAATATTTGCAGCATTTTCACTTAACGCAGATGTAAAACAATAAAACTTCGTATAGTTAAGGTGTTCAAAAAGTAATTCTGGTGTAGGCTAAACTGCGTGCATTGATCTAATTGTCAGCGAAAGTATTTTGAGATAAATAAACGCGAATTAATTGGAAATTAACGGGTTCAAAAGTTTTTTCACATGCACTTTTTTTCTTCCCACAGTTAATGATTTTTCAATTACTCTTACATCTTACCTACAATATAAATTTGTAGCTACCAAACATTTAAAAAACATATATAAAATGATAAAGAAATAGATTTTACTGCGAAAACCTGTTAAAGTAATTTTGTGTCTGTTTAAGAACTATTACGACGCTTAAAGCTTTTCTTGAAAAATCCGTTTTTTTGTAACTTAAACATTCTAGATTTTTACATTTAACTTTTACAATTTAAAAATAAAATTTTTTAGCATTTATGTGATTATTCTTAAAATTTGATTCTCTTTTCACAATGTAAATTTTGCAAAATATATAAGAAATTTTTAACGGACACAATATAAAACTAGCTTATTTTTATCCTTTTACAATTTAAATCCGTTAGTTTGAAAACTGCAAATTTATATTTCGGTAAAAACTTCATTTAAATTCTATATAGCCACAAAAACACCCCAAGGTCGACAGGACAAAAGGCTTTCCACCATAATTAGGAAACTCGCCCGAAACTTGCAAACTGATGAAATTTTCATTGCTTTTACGCCACTTTTTATAAAATTAAGTAAGTGTCAACTTTACATAAATATAGCTGTGGGGAAATATTTAAACGTCTCGCCTAAAAATAGACACCAAGTTTTTCAAAATTTCATTTACATGGCTGATTCGCAACAGATCCGGTACAATGTTGGAACAGCTCGTTTTCTTGTTGCCAGTTCAATGCCTCAGTGAAAATTGAACTCCTGAAGTAATTGAGGTGACTATGTGATTTTTTAAGGTTATTTCTTTTTAAAAACACTTTAATACGATGATTTTTGTTGTTAAAGGGCAGGTTTGAATTTCAAGAAAATTGTAATTTTTAAACGACATAAAATACTCTGTCCTACAGACATTGCGTAATGGATAACGGTTAGTCATAATACGATTAGCGTTATTACGGACTAGTTATTTACGTTTACTTTAAGTCGTTATGAATATTTCATTGAATAAAATATTAATTACATTACGAAGGTCTCCAGGAATTAGTAAACAAAGAATACGTGCAAACACGTAAGTTTGTACTTTCTTGAATCCGTCATTCATTGAGCAGTGATTCCATAAACGCCTATGGTGCCGAAAATCATGCGTAAACTAACAGAGCGCTTGTTGTAATTAATAAATCATTTCCTAACCTTCCCATGAGTATATAACTGACAAGGTAATAAGGTAACTATTATTAATGCTTTCGGAGAACTTCGTTAATTTGAATAATTTCCTTTGCTTACTCTTTACGTGCCTAGTAATTTGTTAAAAAACTGACATAAATCAGCAATTACAAAAGCCCATCTAGCCGATGCCTACAGTGGAGATTTCAATGCTCGGTCATGCAACGAACCTTGACGTTACTAACAAAGATCGACAAGTTAATTGATATGTCTGGACGTAGCCTTTGTTGCTGAACAGAACAGAACAGAACAGAAAAGCACCTTATGAGGTTTCAATCTCAAATTGGTTTCCTTATAAGCATTACTTGCAGCTTTTGATTGGCCTAAATGTACACGCTCAGCTACTATTTGTATACTAAAGTGCACAGAATGATTTAATGCCAGTTGAACCCTATTAAATTCTGGGAAGATTTCGAATGCTCATTTTGCTATACTACTTATTCTGAACTTCAGATTCATGTATTGATTTCAGGCTGCGGAAAGTTTGATTTTGTGAAATCCGAACACGTTTCTATTCAAAGTATTTTCCGTTTAAAGCGTGTGAAAGCCAAGCGATTGCCACAAATTAGCCTCAGATTAATTGGTGCATGAAACAAGACAAGTGTGTCTTGTTATTTGCATTGCCCAACCTGGAACTGCTGATTTTACATTTCGTTTTCCATTGCCAAGGTAGCCAGATCAGTCAATAATAGCTTAATGTGCATAGTAATTCGTAATTGTAAACTTGGCCCACTTCGCTGGCAAAGAAGCAAATAAGTATTTTATGTGTCTTGCCTGAATCATAATTACTAATGTTTTCTTATTATTGAAATAATTTTACTTAATTACTATTTAATTTTACAAATCTAGATGTCTCAGCATTCCTCGTAACAGTTTTTGGCCTTTTTCCAATTCTTGTAGATCCAATATCAGATTTTCACAACTTTTACTTTTTAAGCGTCGAGTTTTTTACGCATTTGCGGTTTGTACTTTTTCTGAGTTAGCTTTTACGTACGTTATAGTACATAATAATTGGCCGTGAGGAAGTTCTTTAATTGTTTCGATGTAGTGACAACATCGCGTGACCGTTAACGCTACTAACTCTATTGTTGCCTAAGAATGATTGAAAAGTTTTCTATAATATGTGAGTATGATTAAGAGTCTTTAACGTTATTATAAAAAATTTCCAACTTGCAATTTAGCAGATGGAACGTAACTTAATAACATCATTATTTTATCAATTTCATGTTTTCTGTTTAAGAAAGAAATTTATAAGAATTGCCGTACACTTTAAGGTAGAAATGCTCAGAATTATGTATGTACGTATACGAGGGTCACTACATAAATTTCCGCAAAGTAGGCTTAGAAATTGATTTCACAATTTTTTATAAGAGTGCCATGAAACAAAAACATTTCAGTAGACAACTGAAGTTGGCAGATTGAGAAAATTGTTTACTGTTCGTATGTGATAAGCTTTTAACTGTTGTAAGTTGTATGAAATATGAAACTAAGTCGAAGAGATTATCGCGCGATGATTTTTTACGATTTTAAATCGTCTCTCACTCCAAAACAGTGCATCGCCGTGGCCGAAATTTCCGTAGTGCCATCCTTCGATACAATTTGTAGTTCTTGCTATACAGTTGGCTGCAGATTGACTGTTGTTCCAAATAAAAATTTTAAATAGTGGTGGTTTGTAAGCGCCGTTTCTGAGTTGTCGATCACGAACATACGTACATTTGAAATAAAGGAGAATTTGCTCGATTTGTTCGTTGTATTCGTCTAAATCAGAGAACAAATTACCATCTTCCAAAAATACTTCCAAAACCTCTTCTTCTGGTATCAAAACAAGTGATAGCAGTATTTTAATGTGTATCGCAAAGGACTTATTAGATTCATATAAAAATTTCAATCCACATTCATTTACCCTGCGCAGTATAAATTGATATAAATGAAAAAAAATCATCCAATTTCGATATTGCCAAATACGGGACGGAAAGCTTTCATTGCTGCAGTTTCAAAAGCAGTTAACATTTTTCGTGACCGGGCTTGGTGAGTTTTGTTCAGCAACATATTTAACATCTTCATATATATTCATTCTTCTTTCCCTAGTAGAAGAGCCAGTAGACAAGGAAAAGCGATGTCCGATTGGTATTTGACATGTACTCGCATACTGTATAACTGGTAATATATTTCTGGAATAACTTTGAATGTACCATCTGCTAGCCAAAAATCATTAACCACAAGAAGATCTAAAAGTGACCAATAAGTATTATGCGATCCGAAGTCGGACATCTCGGCGCCAACCAACTCGACGCTAGGCCATCTCGGCGCCGAATTCAAATTCGCAAACTAAAGTAAGCACTTGATAAGAAAATTATTATAAACAAACTAGCTGACCCGGCAAACGTTGTTTTGGATTATGACATGATGGGGAAAACCCTTCAAACCATTAAGCACCGAATCATAAAAGTATGACTGCAAATAGAAGGTCGTACAGTGTATAGAAAAACAACTTTCAGTATTTTCCAATTTTCCGGCTTTCCCTTTGAATTTTTCCAAATTTTCTTTTTTGCTAAACCACCTCGGGAGTAAAACGAACAAAAGGAAAAAAAATCATCCAAATCGGTCAAGTCGTTCTCGAGTTTTTACGTTACTAACACACGGCGGTTGATTTTTATATATATAGATAATAAATAAAGTGATCGCCAAAAAGCTGACATCAAATAAAAACAAATATTTAGTATTTCTTGAAAAATCAAACACTGACGACCAGCGGTGGTTATCAATCGGTCAAACAAAAGTAGTCACGTGACTTCCGTTATCAGTAAAATTTTACATTTTTTAAAAATAATTGCGAAACATGCTGTACTAGTCAAGATAGAGAACATGTTACGAAAAAAAGTTTTCTGGCCTTGAGATGGTTTAGTCAGCTAAAACTAACACACAATCAAAAATCTCATTGAAATATTTTTTAATTTCCGAAAAATAGCACTTTTTGCATTTACACAATTTCGAAAATCGCCATTTTCGAACTAAGTAAAGTGCCTTTTATGTGACAAATATTTCTTTAATGTTTATTTCCCAAATCAAGGAATTTTATTTTTAACAATTTTTTTTTATTATGAAATAAGAGACTTTGTTAAAAATATTTGTTTTTCCATAGCAGTCTTTGTTAAAAGTAAAATTCTTTGATATGGGACCTAAACATATAAGAAAATGTGAGAGATCAAAGTTGGCCGAAGATTTTGAAATATGGTATAGGAACCTAGATGTTGATTCTAAACAACTTTTCTTAATAAGTTTTTGTCGTATTTGCTACATAAAAGGCAGGCTACTCTACAGTAAAATAGGTTTTTTGAAAACTTCCAAGGCATAATTGATTTTTCAAAATTGAAATGCTGTTACTAATTCGCCTTTAATCAAGCAGGGCTAAACCCCAAAAAATGAAAATTTAAATTGAGAATGTTTTACCTTTTACAAGAGTCCTTTCACACACTGTGTACAGGGTGTCCGGAAAATACTTGTACAACGGAGGACCACAAGTTCCTTGGCCCAAAATATGATGATTTAACTCAGGCATACTTGATTTTTCAAAACTGAAATGCTGTTAGAAATTCGCCTTTAACCAAGCAGGGCTGAACCCCAAAAAATCGAGAATTTTGTACCTTTTACTTCTTCTTCTTCTTCTTTTCTAATCCTTGATGCCTTTCGGCGTCGGATGGCGGTCTCTAGTCCTGTATCCATTTTTTCCATCTTTTTCTGTCTCTCGCTATTGTTTTCATTTCCTCCATTGTCGCTCCTCTCTCTGCTCCTATTTCTCTGATTTGCTCCAGCTATTTCTTTCTGGGTCTGCCTCTTTGTTTTTTGATAGGTTTTCCCGCTTCCATTATTCTTTTTGCCATTCTGCTCGGTTCCATTCTTACTGTATGCGCTTACCAGTTTAGTTGTTTCTTTTTTATTTTTTCTAGTATAGGTTCCTGTTTAGTTATTAGTAGCTTCAGCGTACTTATGCGAACGTTTTGTCCGTCCGTCCGTCCGTCCGTCCGTCTGTCTGTCTGGATCGCCTGTAACTTTCGAACGGCTACAGATATCGAAATTTTGAAAGGGGGCAAAGTTGTTGCTAAGGTCCCGAGCACCTTCAAGCGCTATTTGGTTTTGGCGAAAGGTGGCGATTTTCCACTTTGCAAAATTTCCAAGCATTGTAGCACAGTGGCGGCTTGTCCACTTGGCGCCATCTACAGAAGTTCGGTGGTCACGTTTTGAACTACACATTCTGGGTGCACTATAATACTTAATGTTTTCGCAGTGCTGAAGCTACTCGTTAGACCTGTACTTGAGCAGTTTATTTCTCTTATGTCGTCATTTTTTATCCTGTCCCACTTAGTTTTTCCTGCCATTTTCCTAAGATGTTTCATTTCCATTGCAGTTATTTTATGTTCGTCTTTCTTTCTAAGTTACCTTTTACAAGAGTCGGTTTCACCTATCCGGGGACACACTGTATACAGGGTGTCCGGAAAATACGTGTACAACGGAAGACCACAAGTTCCTTGGCACAAAATATGATGATTTAACTCAACTTGCCTATATACAAAGTTGCTTAGTTTAGCCGCTAGAGGTCTTAAAAAATGATGAGCTTTTTTTAAATGTTTTCAACTATGTCGAAAAATCTTTGATAGATTTTATTCATTTTTTGGCCATGCGTTTGTACCAGTAAACTACAGCTTTTTCTGGAATAAACCTTAATTACGAAAATTACAAGGTGTTTAAAACGTTGTCACAGTAAATTATCCATCCATACTTTTTTATCCCCCTGTATAATCACTACAAATGTGTTTTTGTATATAGCTACTTTAATTTAGAAGCTATTTCCTCTCTTACAATATTTTATTTGGGTGAACGGTTTAGCCACAAAAAATATTTTCTAAATTTCTACAAACCTGAAACTTAACAGTAGGCTTGTAGGGATTTAGAAAATATTTTTCTGTGGCTAAACCGTTCACCCAACTAAAATATTGTAAAAGAGGACATTTTTTATTTTTTTTTATCAACTCCAAGAGTAATTTACACCTGTCTGAAAGACAACAAGTAAATGCTTTGATATGCATCAAGTATAATAACATGCAGGCAGTCATCCATTGAATCATGCCTTTAAAAGTTACATCGTATCTAAGACTTATTTAAACATGGTCCTTAAAATCTATTTAGGATGTCTGTAGGCTTATATCTTTTAAGCCTGCGTGTATAACTACTTTCATTAAGAAGTCTGCGCGCTAACACATTAGGGTGCAGTGCCAATTTATCACAATATACCTCACTAAACTTTTTAGCTTCTTCTTTCACCGTAGATATGGACAGATCTCTTCTAAGTATGTTATTGGTGACGAACCAAGGTGCGTTAGTATTAACAGGTAATACCTTAGATTGAAATCTCTCTAGGATTTCAATATTCGAAATTGCTGCTGAACCTCACAGCTGTATCCCATAAGTCCAAATGGGTTTCAATATTGTTTTATATAATAAGACTTTATTTTCCAGAGTAAGTTGGGATTTCTTGTCTATTAGCCAATACATTTGTTTAAGTTTTATGTTGAGTTGTTTCTTCTTGTTATCAATGTGCGGTCTCCAAGTTAGTCTTCGGTCTAATGGTATGTCTAAGTATCAGGGCCCCCGCAAGGGTTATCGTCGCCCGCGTGCCGTAATTATTTTGGCGCCCTTTGAATATATATAGTACTTATATAATAGTAATTTACGATACAAGATACTCTTTAGGTACGAGTGGGGTACAGTTAAAACACGAGTGAGCGAGCGTTTTAAGCTCCGCGAGTGACTTAAGATGCTTTACGCATGTGTATCGTACAATATTATATCTACGATGGAATCTAGGAAACACGGTAAATATTTTTTTTTTTTAATGTAAATTAGGATTACCAGCAACCGGTCGTAAATTTGCGTGTTTTAAAAATTTTAAAACACGTTGGTACTGACAACGTGCCTAATGAAACCTTTTAAACACGTTACTGTTGACGACGTAAACTAATGAAAACATGTTATTAAACAGTCGATTTACAAACTTAAAACTGCCAACTAAAAGGCAATTTTACACACTGTCGTAGATAATAGTAATTTACGATACAAGTGCGTAAAGCTACTCTTTAGGCACGAGTGGGGTAGAGTTAAAACGCGAGTGAGCGAGCGTTTTAAGCCCCACGAGTGACTAAAGATGCTTTACGCATGTGTATCGTACAATATTTTATCTACGATAGAATCTAAAAAATACGGTAAATATAAAAACTATTTTACATGTAAATTAGAATTACTAGCAACCGGTTCTAATTTTGAGTGTTTTAAAAATTTTAAAACACGTTGCTACTAACTACGTGCCTAATGAAATTTTTTAAGCACGTTGCTATTAACGACGTAAACTAATGAAAACATGTTATTAAACAGTCGTTTTACAAACTTAAAACTGCCAACTAAAAGGCAATTTTACACACTGTCGTAGATAAATAATATTTTGAAGCATAAAAACTTTAAACTGTTACATATGTTTTTTAAATTTCCTGGTTTGCTGTAATATTCCTGTAGTTGTTTAAACATTTGAGCGAAATGCGAAAACACATTTTATTTTAGTTTTGTAATGAAACAAAAGAGATTTCAAAAACTAAAATGTTATTCTTCTTTAAATTTGTTACAGAGGAAAAACCAAACAAAACATTCAATCATCCAAAATTAAATAGGTTTTTTCTGGATTGGGCTGTTGCAAATTCTTATATAATATTGTCAGAATCAATTTTATCGAGGATCTCTTGCTCTATAGCTAAGATTGCCAAACCAGATAATCTTTTTTGTAACATGGTAGGCCTCAAATAATTTTTAATTTTGAGAAGGATCTCTCACCAGAAGCTACAGACACAGGTAAAGTAAGAAGGATTTTTAATGAAATGGTAATATTTGGTATAGATGAAGTTAGATTGTTTTCAAATATATATTGAAGAATGTCGAAGGGATTTGACGCTTCAGGTAATAAAAACAATCTTAGGGCTTTTATCCCGTTAAACAAACCATTTTCTTCTACGCAAGCCTCCTTTTTCTGATCAGTTAGCTTTTGTTGTAGAGCACGGCAGCTTTTTAAAAGATTCTCGTCAATTAATTTAAAACTATAGCTAAAAACCAAAAACGTTTCCGTAATCAGATATCATTTCAAATCTACTACTTAAAGAACTTAGTGTTTGATCAATTATTTTTAAAATAGTAAATTATTATACAAGACGATAAAGTTAAATTTTATCCCCGAGTGAATCGTCGAGACGAAGTCGAGACGTTAATGATTCACGGGTGGATAGTAATAACTTTATCGTAGTGTATAATACATTTTTTTCTATAGGAAGAACTTTAACAATTTCAAAAGAAAATAAGGAAAGTCAATCACATTTTAAAATCTCAGAAGCTAGATTGGGTTGCTAGAATAATACGAAGCTGTAATATTTAATTTAAATAAAATTAAATTACTTTATTTACCCTCGATGTTAAAGTGCTACCTCATTTACCCTTGTTGTTAAACACTTGATTTTTGTTTTGAGTCGATTAAAGAGCACTTTAACATTTGCTATAGAAAAAAAAATTATTAGAAACTCGGATCTTGAGGTGTCTCATCCCTCTGTTCGTAATCGAGCAATTTTGGTTTATACTTTCGTCTAACAGTTTGGCGCCCCTTTAGAGTGGCGCCCGCGTGCGGTGCACGCGTTGCACGCGCCGTTGCGGGGGCCCTGCTAAGTATTTAACTTGATTAGATTGGGATATTATTTGGCCATTTAGGACTATTGGCGTACAGGTAGGTCTTTTTGTTGTAAAAGTTACGTGCATGGATTTCTGTTCGTTCACCCTTATCCTCCAGGCATTGAGCCAGTTTTGGATATCATTTATGTTGTCTTGCAGAATGTTGGATGCTGTAGCTATGTCCTTGTGTGACCCCATTACGACAGTATCATCCGCAAAAATTGCCACAACTGTATTTTGGTGTATAAAGTAAATATAAGATTGGTCCCAGGATGCTCCCTTGTGGCACACCTGATTTTATAGGTTTTAGATGTGTTTGTTCGTCCTCGTACTTGGTGTAGTAGCATCTGTCTTCTAAATAAGACTCTAGGAGGTGAAATGTACTGTGCGGTAATTGTTGTTTAATTTTATAGAGGAGTCCTGGGTGCCAGACCTTATCAAAGGCTTGCGAAACGTCCAGGAAAGCGGCTGAGCAAAATTTGCCTTCTTCTAAGTCAGTGTTTATTGTCTAACTACATGATGTACTTGTTCTGTGGTAGAGGTCTTGTCATATCTCAACGACCACAAATGCGCAGTGGAGCAAGGGAGAAAACTGTAGAGCGAGACGCCCAAATGGTGTTTTCAGTACAACCTAAATACATCAGGCTAGCTTGCAGGGGCGAAATTTAAAAAAGGTTATGTCAATATTTCGTGTTTAATTGATAAAACTGTTTTTTATAATAAACGGAAATATAAGTAGATAAAGAACGCAAAAACTAACTTATAAGCACGAAAATAGTAAACGATATCAAACGCAGCAAAATCGCAATGATATTTTCAGGTTGGTCTGTAGCCTTGCTTATGACGTATTTACAGAACTTCGATCACTGCGCAGGGTCGCTGAGATATGGCAAGCACTCTACCGTGTTGATTCCTAAAACCAAATTGATGCTCAGGGATTAATTGACGTTCCTCAAATAGTGGTTTTATTCTTTTAAGCAATAGCTTTTCGAAAACCTTTGACAAGACTGGCAACAGACTTATAGGTCTGTAGGAAGCTACATTTTCAGGGTTTTTACCAGGTTTAGCTATGAGGATAATTTGAGCTGTTTTCCAGAAAACTGGGAAGTATTCTAACTTTTATCTGGAAATAGCTTCTAAATTAAAGTAGCTATACAAAAAACATTAGTAGTGATTATACAGGGGGTTAAACAATATGGATGATAATTTATATTGACAACGTTTATAAACACCCTGTAATTTTCGAAATTAAGTTTTATTCCACAAAAAGCTGTAGTTTACTGGTACAAACGCATATCCAAAAAATGAATAAAATCTATCAAAGATTTTTCGATTTACTTGAAAAAATTTAAAAAAGCTAATCATCTTTGAAGACCTCTAGCTGCTAAACTAATCAATTTTGTACATAGGTAAGTTGAGTTAAATCATCATATTTTGTGCCAAGGAACTTATGGTCTTCCCTTGTACACGTATTTTCCGGACACCCTGTATACAGTGTGTTTCCGGATAGGTGAAGCGATTCTTGTAAAAGGTAAAAAATTCTCGATTTAAATTTGCATTTTTGGGGTTCAGCCCTGCTTGGTTAAAGGCGAATTTCTAACAGCATTTCAGTTTGGAAAAATCAAGTATGCCTTGGAAGTTTTCAAAAAATCTATTTTACCGTAGAGTAGCGTGCCTTTTATGTAGCAAATATACGACAAAAAGTTATTAAGAAAAGTTGTTCAACATCTAGGCTCCTATACCAAATTTCAAAATCCTCGGCCAACGTTGATCTCTCACATTTTCTTTTATGTTTAGATCCCATATCAAAGAATTTTACTTTTAACATAGACTGCTATAGAAAAACAAATATTTTACCGTTTTTTATTTCATAATAAAAAATCTGGTGTGATACACGCACAAAACTTCCTTTTACAGTGATCTTATGATTGGCGAAACATTTTAATTTAAATTTTTAAGCATTTGTCAAAAATTAAAAAAAAATACAAATTCTACAAAAACGGTGCAAAATAGAGCGTTAGGTGAAGAGACAAATTTTTTTCTAGAATTTTAAGCTGAATTCAAAAATGTAATACTACACCGGGTGTTCTATTTAAAATAGAAAAAAAACAAAAGAAACCCATTTTAGAAGTATTCAACTGGAAAATCACCAATCTCACATCAATACACATAAAAAATGTAATAGAAATGAGATGTTTGAAAAAAATCGCTAGAGCCGTTTTTGAAAAAAAAGTGAAAATTACAAGAGTAAACACCTACTTCCGGTTATGCGGTTATGCTGTCGCATCTACATAGTACACAAAACTTATATATGAAGTTTCAACCTCATACCTCTTTTCGTTTTTGAGATATTCTGTTCACAGACACACACACACACAGACACACACACAGACACACAAACAGACCAATGCAAAAAATATGTTTTTTGGGTTCAGGGGACTCTGAAACGTGAAGATCTGTTGAAAACTTATTTTAGAATTTTTGGTGTGAATCCAATACTTCCTTTATTGTAAAAGGAAGTAAAAAACTTTGTTAAAAGTAAAATTCTTTGATTTGGGAAATAAACATTAAAGAAATATTTGTCACATAAAAGGCACTTAGTTAGAAAATGGTGTTTTTCGAAATTGTGTAAATCGAAAAAGTGCTATTTTTCGGAAATTAAGCAAGAGATTTTTCGATGAGATTTTTTATTGTGTGTTAGTTTTAGCTGACTAAACAATCTTAAAGCCAGAAAACTTTTTTTCTTAAAATGTGTCTCTATCTTGACTAGTAAAGCACGTTTCGTAATTATTTTAAAAAATGTAAAATCTTACTGATAACGGAAGTCACGTGACAACTTTTATTTGGCCCATTTGTAATCACTTTGCAACCACCTCTCGTCGTCAGTGTTTGATTTTCCAAGAAATTCTAAATATTTTTTTTCATTTGATGCCAGTTTTTTGGCGATCACTTTATTTATTATTTATCTAAAATAATTTTCTTACGTAGTGAACACTGTAGTTTGCGAATTTGTATTCGGCGCCGAGATGGACTTGCGCCGAGCTGGCTTGCGCCGAGATGGCTCCGCGCCGAGTTGTCCCTGCGCCGAGCTGGTCCCGCGCCGAGCTGGTCGGGCGCCGAGATGGCGGAGCCGAAGTGGCGGCGCCGAGATGGCGGTGCCGAGATGTCCTATCCTCCCCTATGCGCTCTGGGTCATCTGCGCGGAATCATGAATAGTCCAATTTGCATACTTTTCTGGTATTTCGAAATTTTTGTTATTTGGATTTGCCGGAACGTTCCCAAATGTCTTAGCTTCGGATCCAGTTAATCGCGTTATCAATTAACTTTTATTTGGTAGACAATTTTTTTCCCATCTGATACATTCATTAAATTGTCAGCTGTAACTGAACGAGCTGTAGCCCCTGGATACGATGTTTCCATTTTCATTTGATTTGTAACGTTATAAGCTGCAGCTTCAAAAGTCCTATTTGCACGACAGTGGTTCGAAGGCTCACGGATGATGTTATCTCTGGTATGGAGCAGCGATAGACAGCGTTCTGAATTTCACACAACGCCAATGAATAGTCCCTGTAGCAGTTTCACGATGACGAACAAAACTCAAATCCTTTGTAAATAATAGTTTGACCACCCTTATTACAAATACCATATTCAAAATTATGCCTAGTAAAATACAAAAATATTGTAGTACACTTGAACACTTACTGCACGCTGTATAACTGTAGCGGGTCTTTAATGGAAACGAAAACTCTCGCTAAAGCATTCAGCAAAAAATTATAAACTTGAAATTAAATACGAAAAAAATTATTGAAACACAATATGCAAACACTAAAATAATGATAACAAAATCAAAACAGTTCAATTTTATAAAATAAAATAAAAGTACTAAAGATGTCACTTTACAACATAATACTTATCTGTATTAACTGTAACTAAACAAGAACTGAAGAAAATAAGACAAAACTTTACTGAAGTACACTCAGGTACTAGAGAATAAGGGTTAAACGCAACGCGTCACCAACAAATCAGAATTTCCAAAACCTGCAAGCTAACTTAACCTTGGGACCCGTCTGGCTACCTGGCCCTATTAAGGACAGTAATTAATATGGAGGCAGAAAATCAGAATACTAATTTGCCTGATTAAGTTTTGCAACTACTTTTCGTAATGCACTTGTAATTACTTCTGTTTAATTTTTACACGAGTAATTTCTTCTCCGTGAAATTCTTTCCAAGTGTAAATTCTTCCATGTGCAATTTTCTCCCGTGTAATTTTTTCCAGTATAATTTTGTCCTGACACCGAAAAAGATATCCAAGATTTTTTGAAAAGGAGTAGTTGAATACAACGAGCACCCCTAAAAAACATAGTAAAGAAGGAATAGAAAATAAAGACAAGTAAAACATGTAAAAGCTGGAGAAATTGATGAATATATGATGGGAGAAATGCGAGATTCAGGATTGCAGAGATGAAATGAAAAAGTATGGGAACGAGATAAAAGTCATTAAAGACAAATTCAAAAGAAGGGAAAGGGAGTGTAGGAGAAAAAGCTACAGCAAAAGTTTTTTTACGTATCGAAAGCGTAATTATTATTTGATGTAAAATTCACGGCCGTGTTAAAGCTCCTTCATTGGGATACGGTCGTTGTGTAAACACAGTATTAGTGTTTAAAAGGGAATATGTTTTAGCGGCTGTCGAAAACAGCTTGGGGAAACAAGGGTTTTGTTTTTGGGAAAAAGGTAATGTCCCTTTCGGGATGGGGTTGCTGTGTATTTAATGGTGCTCCAAGCTTGTTCTCGAGACTTTAAATGTGAATTAATAATTGAGGAAGCTTGCTGGCCTGCAGATGTGATAATTGGACACGTTTTGGGATTTTAGCCTACATCGTAAGATGGTTTAAGAAACACAGAATTTTGTTGTTGTATTGGCTTCGCTTGTTATTAGACAAGCGTCACTTTCGGTGCGAAACAATAGCATCATCTATGAGAGTGCACTACTTCAAACATCACCCATAGCTGTAGGAGTTCGTAGCTCTATACACCAGGAGAGGTTTTGTTGTGCTTGTAACTACATCTCGGGAGGCCTACTTGAATTACTTCAGCTGTCATTAGTCGCTTGCTTCCACTGGTTTTAAGTTTTTTGTGGCCTTCCGGTCCACCCCCGGAGACCGCTTCTTCTAGCCCTTGTTGGGGCCCTCGATCTTCACCGCAGGCACAAGCTTATCCAGTTTTAGATAAGTAGTGCAACTTAATTAATGATATTTAACGACATTTCATACCATAAAATCGATAGAATTAACTGTGAGCGTTTATTAGTTTGATATTAATTTGTGTAAATGTAGCGTACTAACTATTGCTTTAATAACTATAATGTGGGGTACCTCTTTTTTCTTTTTAGTAGGAAAGCATGATAGTTATTTAAAATATTCTTGTACTGGTTACCACATGTAACGTTGGTTAATAAATTAAATGTAAAGACTTAAATCTTTCAATAAATTACATTATATAAGAACAGAATGTCGTCTCTTCTGCAGCTAGCTGGCGAGCCCTGAAATCTGCTCTCGTAGCGCACAATTATTGAATTATCATTAGAGCAACTAAAGTGAACAACTAAGAGCGGTAAAAAATTGATAGTCTTGAAAATAGAGTTAAAATGTAAGAACGAAGCAAGGATAATTATCAAGGGGGCACGATTCAACAGTGGAAGTATTAAAAGAAATGTGAAAAATTTCATTGAAAAACAGATAGGAATTAAGACAACCACGCAAGTTGTATAATAATGAACAAATAATCAGATTGAAAAATCACGCATGTAAAATTTGAGAAATTTTGTTTTTTATTATTACTAGCACACTCTAAATGCTAATTTGTATTATTTGTCCTTAAACATGTCTAGAACAACGAGAAATGTGTTATACAGAAATGCAAAAATTATAGCCGGACTGGAACTGTCTTCAGATTCCTAAAAGAAGCTGATGCAAATTTTTTCCGTAACTAAGGTACATATTAGTATTTTTTTAAATGTCAATATTAATCTGCAATATCTAGGTATCTCGGCGTACAATACTGAGTGTTTTAGAAGCCTAACCGTGCGGCCAGAAATAGACTTCGTATAATAGAAGGGGGGGGGGGGGGGACCGCCACTATTTGAAAACTATTTTTGAAAAGAAGAATTAGGACATAAATTTAAAGAGTATAAGAAAAACGGCAATATATCATTTTCGCTAAATTGTTAAATTTTGCGCACTACTTTGTACACAGTTTAGTAAATGGGCTTCAAGTATAAATTTAGAGGTAAGGAAAAAATGTGATGGAAAGGTTACTTATTGTAGGAAAGAGAATTTATTCTTAAAAACAATTTACAATATTTAAAAATTATCCATATATAAAAGTTATTTACTTCAATGAAACATAGGTATACAGCATGGTGCAAATGAAATAAATAATAGTATTTTATTTAACAAGCATATGATGTAGGCTATATTACACGAGGATGAACTTTACTCACGAGCCGAAGGCCCCCACTATATTTTTATACTGATATAGGTACTTCAACGTTAAGTATAAACAAGAATTTGTAACGGACCTTTTAATTTCGACGTTCGAAGCATAATTCCTCATTATGAGGCAAATAAGCCTGCTTTCTTTCTACGTTTAATTTTATTCGTTCTACGTAATTTTGGTAGCAGTAGAGCTAACATCACGCTGAATTTTAAGGGACGCGGAGTCGAATTTGAAATTACGGTCTTTTCCGTCTCGCTTTCGGCGAACATGCGGTGAGTTCAATTAGTTGGCCTTTCTGGGGATTTGAAACCTATGTGTGAACTTCAAATTTCTATCAGGCCTGGTAGAGCATGGCGTTTTTTTTCTTCACAAACGTTAATGCAGGGTACTCAATTTAATAGCTTTTATGCGGTATGCTAACCCCGGGTCACCCTCCAGCTTAGGTGATTACGTTTTTTCGTCCTCTCCGAGTAATTGTGGTGGTATTTTATATGGCATTAAGCTCTCGCACGCTCTGGCACCCTTTAGGTGCTCAAACACAGGTAAGCGCCTTGGATCCGCGGAGCTGCCCTCGACATGGTTATAATAAACTGCCCTGAAATCGTCTGGCCCTGTCCAACTCTGTGACGAGGTCCTTTCCCGCTTGAATGCCGAAGACATTCCAGTTTGGGGCAGGAGCTTTGGTGTTCAGCCACGACGCTTCGATTGAATCTGACGCTGTGTTGGAGCTAAAACCCTTTTTTAACCATGTAATGCTGTAAGTACTGACACATGCTTTTTTTTCTCTTCATATGTCAGCGGAATTTGTACAATTTGGCGCATTAACCTGCGACTTGCGTAACATGACATTGAAGGCCTTCAATTTATTTTCTTGGTTAACACTAAGTTAACTGTATATTCGCCCTGGCTTTTTAAATTTTGAACCTAAATTACTTCCTGGGTGTTCGTAATACCAGGCCTAATTCTATTAGTGTTATTGATTGTATTATACTTGACTATAATTAAAGCCTCTTTTAGCCCTATTATTGTTATATTATGCTTTATTCACCCCTAACAAACTTGCTCGTTTTTTTAAAATTCAAGATTGTTAAGTGAGAATCCATAAAAGGTAGCTGTTAGCTTGATCTGTTTTTTATGTCTTTGTGAACGACTAGCGCCCGTTTGTGTTTCCAAATAATTATATGCATTTTTAACCAAAAGAACCGTCGCCTAGTCCTTATCCACGCCAGTCACTGCTGTGGGTTTGGGCTAGCCAGGATGGTGGTCACCTTTCGCTTAAGGGTGCCTAAAATACAGTTTAAAAGGTGAAACTATTCAGTTCGATTCGATTTCTTATCTCCTTACAAAACATTTACCGTAAAATATGACCGGTCCTTTTTGAACTTGAAAGTGTCAAAATTACTAAATTTACCAAAAACAAGCCAACATATGATTAAAATAAGATTCATCAAAGTTTCACTAGAAAGAAGTCATGTATGTGTTTGCATGTATTTGAAATATTTGAGCTACCTAATGTTGCATCTATTCTGTTTGAGTAAACTCATTCACAATTGATTTTAAGCCGTTTAACGTTACTAAACTACATTTCTAGCATGCACCGTATTTGATGATTAGTGAGAACTATGACTTAAGATATAAAAAATCTGTGCAAGGGTTTACACAGAATTTTTCTGGTGCGAATTAGATCAATTTGTAAACTTAAAAAAAATATTCTGTTGGGATTCGAACTCCGCTCTCCCAGGCGAATATTTTGAGGTGAGTGACTAGTCCGCTGCTAGAATAACTGAGCCACGGGCGTGCACGACTTGGAAGAGTTTTTTCTGCGTTATAAGGACAGCATATTATTTTGTCCCATTTTTGGTGCTTACCCTGTATCTGTTAGGTATCATTTTCGTGAAATGATAAAGCCTGAGCTATGTGAAAATTATTACTTTGATCTTTGCAAATGAATCAAGTGGAAGCTGTGACTATTTTGAAAAATCAAAGGCGACCAGTGTTAAAAATACCTTAACGCTTCTAATAATACTTAAACAATAAAAGGGAACACTTGGTAATTCAAATTAAATCAATTTGTAATAAAACAAGTATTCCAGACAGAATTTGGTTTCAGCGCCTACGAAAGACATTTAAAAGGGAAATAAACATGCCGCGTGCAGCGCATACGCCGATCGGATTCTGCCACCGAGCTGTGTCTAATATCTGCGCAGCGACTACATTACACTAAACATCAGAATTTCCCTAGTAAGTGGAAGTTGCGACACTAAATGTTTTGAAAAACCAAAGGCAACTAGAGGTAAAATATCTTAACGTTCATAATAATACTGCAACAATAAAACGAAACACTTGGTAATTTAAACTAAATCAATCTAAATTTTAAAGGTAAATGAGCATGCCACGTGCATCGCACTGCCATCGAACTGTGCCTAATATCGGTGTGCAGCGACTGAATTTTATTGAACATCTTATTCTTAGCCACCTTTGTTTTTATTGCCTAAGCTATGTGTACATTAATATTTTTATCTATTCCTCAGTTACAGCAAAAATAAACAAGATTTTATTTTTTAAATGTGCTCACCCTGTACATATTTGACCGAAATTTGCTAGATTTCATGCCAGGTAGACATATAAGCTGCATGCAAAATATCGTCTTCCTCCAATAAATAGTTTTTTATATGTACTGCCAAAAAGCGGACAGACAGACAGATGGAATTGAGAAAACTTGTTGGGCACGGAAACGTGAAGATCCGATGAAATATCGAATGATGATTTTTTGGTACCTTATAGCAATTGGTTTCCTCCTTTTATAGTTGTTATGCACATGTAAATAGAATAGTTGTACGTTGTAGTTTAAAGATA
>CALNHX010008506.1:0-59826 GCA_940337035.1 Agriotes lineatus | reverse complement strand
GAGCGCAATTACGACGCAAAGATGTTCGTCTCATTAACGGTAATTCTGTGTGCTTGCACGTTCTTCGAGCAAATTTCCGCCTCAGCCATTCCAGTGTGGGAACTTCTCAGCAAGGAAGAAAAGGTAAATTATAGTTTTTGTTATGTTGTGGTCACACCAAAGTGAAAAAGTAGGGCTGGACGTAAGAACGCAAAAAGAAAGCAGCCACTTTCTAGAAGTTATTTATGGAACGAGTCTGAATGAAATTCTAATTGTTTCACGTACGGAGTTACTCGTGCTGAAAATACTTAAATTCAAACCATTGTGAAAAAACAATAATAAACAAATTTTAAAAAACAATTGACCATCGTTTTTATAAAGCTATTAAGATGATATACTCACATAAAATAGCAGCCTCACGTAAACAAACAATATTATAACATTAAATTTTCTTTTACAGATGTCTTATCTCTACTCCATGTTTGCAAACCAAGTCGAAGAGTTCTGTGAATTTTCTGAATCCAGAAACTGCAACCAGGAACTCCTCAAGTACGCCTGAAGAAGCTCAAGGCTATACCGAGACGCACTTGGACAGCATGGATCCTTACCAGAGGGGCGCCAATCATATAAGTAAGTTTCCTTGAGAGGCCTAAACGATCATTAATTCATTCAACACCCACTCGATACTTGATATATGGTCGAGAGCCAAAGTCAAAATTGCAGCCTCACTGACCTCTTGCGATGGAAATTAAGGACACACTAAGCCACAGGTCAATGATGAACCTTCGGGCGGCTTATTGTTGACCTTAAACTTTCTTCAAACCTTCGGGGTGACAAATGAGTACCAGAGAATAGAATAAATGTTGGCATTAAAAGGCTCCATAAATTTTCTGACAAGACGTAACTGTCAATATTTATTCTCTTGTTCCTTTTATAAAATGAATATTAGTAGGTCATGGATAAACAAAAGTAAACAATGAATTCAAATCATTTGTTAAACAATTACATTGATTACTTTTGGTACTCATTCATGTCAACAAGGAAACCACTATAGTCACTACTATTCTAAACATAAATTCAACCACTAACCATACATTTTTATTACAGTTTGGGACTCTATGATGGAAGGTCATGCTATGATGAAGACTACTCCCAAGGCCCGCATCACCACCACCCCAAAACCCAACTCCTACGATGATGACATGTCTGTTGGAGTCGATGATTTGGGAAACCAGGGTTCAGCTTCAGCCAGAATTGACAATGTATACCGCGTTCCTCCACCAAAAGGCTTCGTTTACATCACCCCTCAACCTGGCGCACCAAAATACACCATCAACAGTGGTACTCCTGAATACAGGAAGCCCCAGCCCCCAAGGCCCCCACAACCAACTTCCTTTTTGAAGAAGATGCTGTAAGAGGCCCAACTTCTGCTCCTTTCAAAAAATATATTGATGAATACGGACAGGAAGTACCCCTCACAGGACCTATGGTCGTTAGGGTACACCCTGACGGAACCCCTGTACAAGAGGGCCCTCTGCAGTTCCACAAGACGAAGATTTGAGGCAATACAAGTTGTCGCAGATCAGGCTGCCCCAGGAATAAATGTTACTTTGTTATTGTGTGCCTGTTGACATTGTTATGTGTGCCATTTTGTGTGATGAGATTATGCAGCCTTTGGATTGCATAATAGTCGACTCAATATTGTTGTGATATATTGTATACAAATATTTATTGTGTAATTTGGTTATTTAAGTGTGTATGCTATTATTTATGCTTGTATTTAATTTAATTGTTAGCTTTTAAGAAGCAAATCATTGTATAATGATTTCTGGTATTCCACTTTTGTTGGAAAGAATCCTACAATGCTATGCTATCGGATTTGTGATTTTGTATGTCCTGTTTATAATAAAACATAATTTATTAGTATGTGTTTGTTTTTATTATGGGTAATCAGTTTACATGGGTACTAAAGTTTATGCAAATCAACCTGAATGGTTATGAGTTATTTTACTGTTTAATTTTCTAAACTACTTGAGAAAAATTATGAATGAGAAGATTTATTACACTAATATATTTCACTAATTCACCCAAATAAGTATAAAAAATTAAATTACTGGATTGAATGTTACCATTTTAATCACGTATTGGGTGTATACTAAATAAATCGTTAGGAAAATTAATTTGTTATGATCAAACTATATAGGCCAGTACAATTAGGTCCAAAAAGGGCTGCCTTCCAAAAACTGGTTTAATCTGAGTTTGTCCCGATTTCCGAGTGGAGCTTCAGCGGTGATGTCAAAAAAACCCTGAAATTTTCCGGTTTATCTCGAATTCCTCCGAAATTAAGCATTTAATCGAAAAGTCCATTATTACCAAAAATGTAGATCATTAATTCTTCTTCGCTTAAGTATCAATACTTTGGAATTTGATCAAGTGGTCTTGTAGAAAATCTACGTCAAAGAACGCCAATTTTTTACACTTTTCGTCTCTACAAGGCGTACAATATTTAGGACCAACTTTAACGCAAAATGTTATAGAACCAAAGTTGTAGAGCATCAAATTATGGTTTCAGAAAGTCCAAGAAGGTGCCCAAAAACTTAACTAGTAAGTAGATATTAGCCTTTTTCAATTTTCTGACCAACATCAATGTTTGGTTTTCCATTGACTGTTTTTTTCCAACATTCAATTTTTTTCAGTTTTTTACCAATATACAGGCGCTCACCTACACGTTGTTATCGAAATAATGGTTTTGAAAACAATAAAATTAGCAGATTAATGTGTTATGCAGGACAAAAATATCATTTTGAAGGGTATTTCCAAAAAATAATGGTCTTTTTTTATTAGGGGTAAACACTCAATTATATTCAATTACATTAAATTCAAGTATATAATAGTAGATTATGTTATTAGGAGTAAAAGTGATACATTATGTGGCGAAGCTGAAGTTTATTTACCCGAACGTTAGTGAGGCAAATAATTAGGCTAAGCCACATAAAGTCACTTTTACTCCGAATAACATATACTATTTTATCCGCAAACGTATTCAGATAAATTTTTTATTAATATAGATTTTAAAAACAAGCATGAATCGGCCGGGAATCGAACCCGGGCCACCCGCGTGACAGGCGAGCACTCAACCCCTGCGCCAACCCCGGTTGTGTAAATGACGCGCTACTAAAGTCAGATCAATAAAAAAACAAATTAGGGTAGGCTGTGATATGTGTTATACGTTTGGCAGTACTGAAGTATATGGTCAGTCTATGTCAAATTCGAGATTTGCAGGTTAAGTTTTGTGGCAGTCTGTGTCAAACAACAAACAAAACCTAACCTACTAATCTCGAATTTGACATAGACTGACAATACACTTCAGTACTGCCAACATATAACACATATCACAGCCTGCCCTATTTTTTTTATTGATCTGTCTGTATAATGATATATGAACATTAAAACTTTTTTCGTACTCTTTTTGAAAATAAAAACCCGCCTACGATCTAAGTCTAAAAATTAGCAAAATTTTAAGCCATCATACAATTTAATCGGTCCAGTATCTTCGGAGGAGATAGCGAACAAACATAGAAAGAAAGAAAGAGAACAACGATTTTATGTGATTAGGCACATAGCGCAAAAGTTGCTATTTTATCTGCTTAATCAGATAAAGGGACACTTTTACCTAGTCAATAAAGACACATAAGTTGTCACTTTTATGACGTTTGCGGATAAAATTACATTAAGATTACCGTAAAATCGCGTGACTTTGCAATGGCGGGTGAGTTTGCAAAAAAAGGGATTTTTATATTCGTCATAATTTTTTGGGGGTTGGTAGTATTGCTGGACACCTGTGGGTGCATCTGTGTCTTCTAACAGGTTCAGTGCGTACCCTAACGTGGTGTGGGAGTCGTGTGGACGTTTGGCGGCAAGAACTCTTCGAGTAAGTACCGAAGTGTTTTTTCATAAAATTTAATAAGTGAAATGCTAAGGATCTGGAGAATTATACAAATGTCTTGCACAATCAGGGACTTGGATATAGAGTGCTTATATATTTCGGCATCAGTAAAAAATAAATCAGCATTAATTTACAACGTTTCATGGAGTTTTTTATTTATAAAATGGCACACTTTCTGTTTTTTTGTGGGGGTGACTTTGCATAGTCAGTTTTATATGTTTTTATTATGGTAAATCAATATATTTATTTTTTTTTTGCTTTTTATTGCAGAAAAATGCCTAGAAAGTACACAAAAAAATTTAAGCGCGACATTACCAGAACTATACTAAGGAGGATGTGATGACTGCGCTCCGGACAGTTCGTCAAGGGATGACCTTCCGGGATGTCTCTACTACTTACAATTAAAAAATTCCATTAGCAATATTATATTATAAAAGAAGTGGAAAACATCCTGGTGCACCAGGTGGTCAAACAGTATTAACAGAGGTTGAGGAACAACACTTTGTGGATGTTTTGATAGCAACTGCAGAGTTTGGGGCACCAGGCAACATTTTCAACCTTAAAATAATAAAATCTGACTTAAATGAGGAAGGGGAAAACTATACAGAAATTCAAAATATATGTGTTAAGTTTGTTTTATACGAGAATGTTAATTTATTTTTTATTTTTATAAAATAAAGTTTATTTGCTAAAAAACGGGATGTTTTTCTGAGAAAAACGGCAGAAATTCTGAAAAACTTTTTTACAAACATTTTTACAGGTGCAAAGTCACCCTGGGAAGGGTTTAAAATGCAGAAATCGTCAAATCTATATTTGCGATTAATTTTGTAAGACTTTGATTATGTGTATGCATTCCATATATGCAAAAATATAACATACTTGAAGTTCACAAACATTGATGCAAAAATAAAAAATATATTGAGAAAAATACGCCTGAAACGTGCAAAGTCACCCGATTTTACGGTATATGATAATGATAATACAAAGTACATTCATTAAGAGTAAAAAAAAACCTCATGTTGAGTTATGTACAACGTGTTCTTTTTTATTTACAGTATTATTTTTTACACGTTTGGAGGATGATGGTCCCAATAATGTAACGCTAATTCTTCCATTTCTTCCTTATTCAAATCATCGTCGAGGTCTCCTCTTCCTTCTTCCACGATGTCATCATAAACTATGTCGCAGCCATTTTTCCTGCAGGAACAACCTCCATGGCAGCCTTTGGAACATGTGCAGCATATGATTTTCAGGAGTTCCTCAAGTGCTGCTTCTTTAGTAGTTGGAACTGGCAGGAGGTCGAGTTTTGAAGTCTTCCAGCCCCATTGCAGTGGACCGAGAGGGTTGTTTTTCCACGCTTGCACCTGTAAATACATCCTTAGGGAATGCTGTCGAGCAGCTGCTTCTGCAGGAGGCAAAGAGGCGAGGTTGAATGATGTCTTTGTTAGACATTTTCTAAAGTTTTCACAGAGTAGCGCATTTAATGGCTTCTTCAGCTGCTGCTATGCGCGTCTGTTCATCCTCATCAACTTCATCAGCAGTAGCACTGAATTTGCTGAATACCTTAGCTGCTTTCTGCAAGTTGTTGTTTGTTTCCAATACCTTGAGGAATTCCACTTGTCGTATTGCAGCCACTGAATGCATGTATTAGATTAGATTAGATTAGATTAGATTTCACGACTGCCTTTTGCTGGCATGCGCACGTCAGCCCTTTGGGCTTTTTGTACTGTCGGGAGTTTTCAAGTTAGCAAGCCGACATCCGTATCTTTTACTAGACTTGCAATGTCCCCTACTAGCTTGCGGTTGTCAATAGAGTTAAGGCTCCAATCGAGTTGGTGTCTTTTACGCTCTAATGCTGGGCATTCAAAGAGGATATGATAGGCTGTTTCATCATCCTCTTGGCATAGTCTGCAAACAGGTTCATCTCTATAGATATTGATCCTGTGCATATATTCTCTGAATGCTCCAGTGCCTGTTAGTAGACTGACTACTTGCTTGATTCGAGTTCTGTTCAGTCTCAACAGGGTTTTGATGGTATGTGGATTCGGAGTTTTTAGCAATCTTTTGCAGTGTGTTGCTTGATTGTAGTTTCTCCACCTTAGTTGGTGTGCAGTATTGACCCATTCATTAATGGCTGAGCGGGCTTGGTTTTTCTGAATGCTTAGACCAGGTTCTGGACCGGTCATTGCATTACGGGCTGCTTCTTTTGCGAGCTTGTCCGCCTTTTCGTTTCCTTCAATACCTTGGTGACCTGGGATCCAGCATAATTTTACTGTATTTCCCTGGCTTAAGGTTTGAAGTTTGGATTTGCATTCCTTGACCAGTCTCGATGAAGTACTGAAAGCGTTTAGCGCTTTCAGTGCTGCCTGACTGTCTGAGAGAATGTGTATGTCTCGATTGAGCAGCTTCTTTTCTATGCTGATGTTTACGCATACGTTAATAGCTTGTACTTCAGCCTGAAAGATGTTACAAAACTTTCCTAGACTAACTTTTTCGTTGGTTCTAGGATTGGTGCTGTACACACCGGAACCTGTACCCCCTTCAAACTTAGATCCATCAGTGTAAAAAATGATGTTCTTATTTGTTGGAGTTGGTAGTTGGTCCGGATTCCAACTTGTGTGTACAGTAAAGTTCTTTTCAAAGTCATAGGCTTTGATTATAAGATCAGAACCCATTTCTAATATTGGGTTGTTGATGTGTGACATGATCTTGCCATGTCCTAGATTATTAGCTGTTGTCATCCAGTGGCCAGTACTTTGTAATCTGTAGGCTGCCATTCTGGCTTCACCTTCCAAGAAGATGTGCAGAGGTGGCAGATTTAAAATAGCATTCAGTGCTTGTCCTGAGGTGCCTTTAAAGGCTCCAGTGATGCACCGATTAGCTAGATATTGTATTCTGCTGATTTTGTGAATCGCAGTTGCTTGTTTTATTTTGGGCCACCAGGCGATTATTCCATATGAAATTATTGGTCGAACCATGGTTTTGTACAGCCAGAGGGTCAGTTCCGGTTTGAGCCCCCACGTACTACCTATGGCTCTTTTTCCAATAACTAATGTTTGTATGCACCTGGTGATTGTTTTGTCTAAGTGGGAGTTCCAAGTTAGTTTGGAATCGATGGTTAGACCTAAGTACTTAACCTCGTTCTCCCAGTTGACATTTGTCTCAAACAGTTTTATGTTCATTCTGTTTGTGATGTTCTTTCTACGAGTGAAAGCGACGAGAGTAGCTTTGCTGGGATTAATTCTAAGATTATTCTCTAGACACCACTCTTCGGTTATCTTTAGTGCTGATTTCATTACATTGTCTACGGTTCTTTGGTATTTACCTTGAATCAGTATGACAATGTCATCAGCGTATCCTTGAGTGTAGTAGCCTTTGTTATTGAGTTGGATCAGCAATTCATCAACTGTGAGGCACCACAGGAGTGGAGAAAGAACTCCTCCCTGTGGACATCCCCTTGTCGCCTGCACGGTCTTTTCCTTGTCAAATAACTTGACTTTTACAACTCTAGTGTTGAGCATTGCCATAGTCCATCTTATCGTGGTGTTATCGATCTGATGGTTTGTCATTGCTCTTTCAATAGAGTGGTAGGAGGTGTTGTCGAAGGCACCTTCTATGTCTAGAAATGCTCCGACTGCGTACTCCTTGTACTCCAAGGTTCTCTCAATTTTCCCCACTAGTTGGTGTAGGGCGGTTTCACATGACTTCCCTGTTTGGTAAGCATGTTGATATTTGTGAATCGGGAGTGAAGTTAGGGCTTCCTCCCTCCAGTATCTGTCTACTAATATTTCCAACGTTTTAAGGAGGAATGACGTTAGGCTGATAGGTCTGTAAGATTTAGCTTCTGCATAGCTGCTCTTACCAGGCTTAGGGATAAATACTACTTTAGTCACTCTCCAGGCTTGGGGAATGTAGCCTAAGGCAAGACTTGCTTGGAACATGTCTTTGAGTGGGTTCAGCAGAGTATCTATCCCTTTCTGCAGCATTACGTGTTGTATGCCGTCGTTTCCAGCAGATTTGAAAGGACTGAAGAGGCTAGTTGCCCATCTAATCCTTTCTTTGCTGACTATTCTCTTAGCTGTTTCCCAGTCTTCCCTTCTAGGGGTATGATTGGTTCAGCCAGAGTAGGTTGTTCCACTGCTCCGGGTAGGTGAGTTTTTATCAAAAGAGATAAAGTCTCCTCTTCCGTTGTAGTGTATTCTCCGCTTTCTTTTTTAAGAGTGCCTACTGGGTTCATGGCTTGCTTTGATATGATTTTGTGGAGTCTAGCTGTGGATGGCGTGGTCTCCACCTCCTGGCAAAACTTTTTCCAGGCTGCTATCTTAGCTGCCTTGATCTTTTTGCCATAGTCTGTGAGAGCCTTGTGATAGTTCTCCCAGTTATTTGTGGCTTTAGACCTGTTAAACAGACGTCTGACTTCTTGTCTGGTCTTTTCTAGGTCTTTATTCCACCAATTTGTGTGTTTTTTTGCTCTTTGCTGACTTGGGTCTATTAGAGGGCAGCTACTCTGAAAGGAGTCAATCATGGCCTCTTTTAACCGGTCAGCATTTGAGTCTAAAACTACTTTATTGGGGAGATCTGAACTTTAGGTGTTCTATCTTCTCTTGTAGTTTTTGTTTATATAGGTCCCAGTCTGTCTTTTTTGGGTTGTAGTAAACTCTTTGGCTTACTTCCCGTTGAGACAGTTCAAAGGTTATATAATTGTGGTCAGATAGTGATGGTTCGTCTGAAACTTGCCATTTATTCACTGATTGGCTAATTCTCATAGTGGTTATGGTAATATCTATAACTTCATGTCTATTAGTGTTATAAAAGGTTGGAGTGTTACTTTTATTGACTACTACTAGATTGTTAGTTAAGATAAATTCTAAAAGTGACTCACCTCTTATGTTACAGTTGGTGCTGCCCCAAATGGTGTGGTGTGAATTTGCGTCGCAGCCTAGGATGAGGTCTAGATCGTCTTGGGAGGCAGATGATACTAGGTTCTCTAGTTCCTCGCTAGGCGGTGGGTCCCTGGAATCGGATGGAATGTAGACGGAGCTTATAATGGCTTGGTCACAACCTTCATCATTATTCCATTTTATTTTAATTGTGGTTATGTCTCTAGAACAGAATTCCATTAGTGGTAAACAGTCTAGCTTGTTTCTTATAAGTATGCATGTTCTAGGACTTGCATGATTATAAATCAGCTTACCTTTAGCACCCCCTAATCCACGGACTTGTCCCTTAACTATCCATGGTTCTTGGATCAGTGCTAAATCGATGTCATCTGCTAGCAGCTTTCTGCTTAGACTTGCAGTGGCTGTTTTGCAGTGGTGGAGGTTAATTTGAACTACTTTAAGGTGCTTCTTTCCTATCCTTGGAGCGGATGAGGAGAGTGACCTTTTTGAGGCCTAGGTGCGGCCTTTTTCTGCTCGGAAGACTGTCCTTGACTGGAAGTCTGGACTGTCAACTCTGCAGTAGAGGCACACTGTTCCATTTTTGTCTCGGTCACCGAAGTCTGAGCATCAGTGATCAGAAACGGTGATGACTCCATCAGTGTGTCGTCTTCACCATGTGAAAAAGCAGTTGTTAAATCCATACAAGTGAGTATTTAATGCAACTGTAACAGGATTGGCTAAATTTTTCTGGAGGGCGCCTGGTATCCAGAAGGCTCCGTTCATGACGCATATTATAAGCCCCTGCGCCTACACCTGCTGGTGCTCTGTTTTGCACGGGTCGCATAACACATTCGAAAAGGGGATTTTGGAACCAGAAAGGCTGATCTTCTAGACAGCCATGCATCTCTTGAGCCTGGTCCCCCGCCGTGAGATTTAGGATTTTTATTGAGGTTTTCTCCTCTTGGTCCAAGCGTTGAAGCCAAGACCCCCAGGACAGATATCTCCCGTAATACATGCCTACAGCAGAGATATCCATGTATGGTATAACGGCAATGACGTGACCAGAGGTTCGTCTTTGCCGGCATCGTTATCCCAAGTGCAGACCCTTAGCCACGACACGACAGCTGGGCTTGGGGGATGTTTATCGACTTCCCAGTCTAGATCCACAGGGTTCAGTCTCAACAGAGCCACCACGAGAAGGATGCAATCGCTAGGATCCCATATCACTGATCGTTGCCAGTGATGCATGTATGTAAAATATGTTGTCTTTAGAAACTTGGGAAAACTTCAAATTTACAGGGCTTTAGACAACATCGTCTTTTCTGCCTTTGCATAGCGTCAGTAGAAAGATGTTGGGGAGCATTGGGGCTGAAGCAGTCAAAATCACAAGAAGGTTGGTGTCCTCTCCAACGACAACCATATAGCCTGAGTGCTGAGCAACGTCAACAGCACTGGCCACAATTAAAGTATCGTTGAAGTGCTCAGCTTCAAGTCGTGGAATCAATAAAGAGATCAGGAGCTATTTATTTGTTCATTCGAAAGAAACCATTCTTTTGCAATCGTTACTGGCATTGTTTCATCAAACGTGACATTCAGTGCAGTTTTTTGGTGGTCCTGCGCAAACGCTCAACTGATTTAGTACTCTTCTTACTTGTCACATCAGGGTATCCATCAAACACAATCGTGGCCTTTTTGCCATTCCAATGCTTGATGTAGTCTACATACTTTGTAATTATGAAAGACATTGGTTCTCTTACCTCCCATACCACTCTATGCAAAAGAAATCCTTCTATCTACGACGAACTCTGCCTTTACAGAATCAATTGGGTCGTTAAGGGCATCAAACAACTTGTAAAAGACAGATTTTTGTACTTTTCACATACCTAGGTATGTCAGCAAACATAGATAAAGGGTACGGGGCCAACTCATACTAAAATATTGTTGAAGTTCTTCATTGTACTCCTCGTGGAACGCAATTCTGCGAAAAATCATTTCAGCGTTTACAGGAACGAGTTTGCCGTGGATTTTGATTTGAGATGTCATATATTTTAGAGGAAAGACTCGATTTTTTCTTTAAAACTTCACATTACGAAAGTCGCCCCTAACGATCTTTGAAATGCATATATTGCCAATTTCATCATCTTTCTTCTTCTTCTTCTACTTTCTATTAGGCTATAAGCCTGTTCTGTCCAGATTATGACATTTAATTGTTTCCTTCATGTTATTCCCTCTCATCATCTTCTTTTGGGACGTCATATACATTTTTTCCTAGTGGTCGGTTATCTCTAGCATCGCCTTTTGTCAAAATAGGAATCAATATGCTCCTCCTCCATTCGTCTGGTATTGCTTGTGTACTTATTATTTTTTGTAATAGATTTGTGACTTCTTCTACTAGGTGTTCTTCTCCATATTTGATTAATTCATTGGGTATTTCTTCTTCTCCGGGTGATTTTCTGTTACTCAAATTTTCTACAGTATCCTGCATTTCTTTCGTTATTTCGACATTCTCATTATTCGCCTCCTCTTCTTCCCAAGCTATCGGCCTACTTTCCTCCGTGTTTGTAAATGGTTTCGTGAAGTATTCTTCCCATTCCTTCACTCCTATCTTTTGAGTTTCAACATACTCTTTCGTTTCAGTCCATTGTGCCCAATTTGTTCTTGTGTTCCATAGAAATCATATTCCATTTGCTTCGAGAACTTCTCCCAGTAATTCTGCTTTATTCTTGAGTTCACTTGATTTCTTATCTCATCTCTTTGTAACTTTCGTATTCTTCTACAGTTTTCCCTTGCTTGTATTTTAGATATGCTGTTCTTTTCTGCTGCGCTATTGTTTTTACCACGTCACAAAACCATGGTGTTTTGCGACAGGTCGTTTTTTTTGTTAATATTTATCCTTCTTCGTCCCAGAGCTTCATTCGCGGCGTTCATTATATTGTTTTGTATTTTCTGTCAGCTTTCATCTACTGTATCTTTATTTATGATTTTGTTTTGGTTGATATATGTTTCTAACCGTTTTTTGTACAGCTCCTTCGTTGTTTCATCGTTTATCGATTCAATGTTGATCTTGTACTCATAGTTGGGGATCAATTTCTTTGACCTCTTAACGTTTAGCCTTAGCTTACCCAGTACTAGGTTAAGAAGTTAAACTTTTTATGTCTAATATTTGTGTTGAATGAATCTTCTTGTTGGTAATTATGTACTCAATCGTTGATTGACGTTCCGTCGTGTCTTGCCAAGTATATTTATGTTGTTCCTTGTGATCGAAAAACGTATTGTTTATTTTTTCATTGTTTGCTTAGAAACTTACCATTCTATCGCCGTTTTCATTTACTGCACACTCACGCCTGATATTATATTGTTCCCGATTCTAGAGTTGAACTCTCCCATAATTGTAATTTCTTGCTCTGCCTTTATTGGATTACTATCGTCTGGGGCATATACTGATATAATATTTACTGTATTTTTGGCGGATTAAAGCTTGATGGATACTATTCTCTCCGATATATATTCAATATGTTTTATTGCATCTTTATATTTATTGTGTATTAATATGCTGAATCCTTCTTTGGCTCTGGATTCTTTCTTAACTCCACTGTAGTATATCATGATGTATTCGTTGTAAGATGTTGCTTCTTTTCCTGTTTTTTCGTTTCTGATAAACAGCATACGTCTATTTTACTTCTTTGCAACTCCAAGATGATCTCTTGATCTCTACCATTCCAGGATCGTATGTTACACGGCCGTGTTCGTCATCATATTGTCCATCCCATTCTGAGGCAAATCTCTGGTTCTTTGACCTTATATTTGTTTTACCCCTGGCAGGATGCTGTTCTCACCAGGGAACCATCCTCCTTCATCCGGGCTTGGGACCGGCAACACTGTCATTAGGCTATGAAATTCAACCGTTGACAGTACAGGCGAAGTTCAACAGCTTTGTGGCAATTAATCTTTTCATCGCCTACTATCCCAGTGTTAGTGAACATTGTCTCTTTGCATGCTTGCATTTCCAGCATCCATATGCTGCTCAGTAGTTTCAAATGAAACACCAAAAAACTGCTCGACTATGATGTCAACAGCTGTGGGCATCGAAGTATTGGTATTCAATCAACGAATTTAATGCTCTACGTTTTTGGTAATAATGGACTTTTTATTAAACGCTTGGTTTCGGAGGAATTCGAGAAAAACCGGAAAAAGTCTGAACATTTCAAGTTTTTTTTGACATCACGGCTCAAGCTCCATTCAGATATCGGGGCAAACTCAGAGTATTCATATCACAGCCCTACTTGAGGAATTAAAACAGTTTCCAGAACTCCGCCCGTTTTTGGAAGGCAGAACTCTAATTTGCCTGATCTAATTATGCAGTTGATTACTATTTTTACTCAGCTGTCACAAACACGTTTCATTTTAGGTAAAAATTACAAATTCGCAAAATAGTTTTATTTTTTACAATGAATTGCAAATGTTTAAATACAGTTAGATACTGCATTAGCTTGGAAAATCAATTAAGATAAATCTGTGCTTTTAAAATGCACTTACATATTCATCCAGTTTTTTTATTTTGCTAAGAGTGTTCAGATAACCTAAGATGTTAATTTAATAGTACTACAGCCTGGAGCTAGTTATTTATGTTGAAAGTCTACCTACTTAGATACCATTACAGGAGATTAGCTTCTAATAACAGAGCCGGATCATCTAAAAACTCAAATTTATTATCAGTCTTTTAATTAAATTGATTAAATGAACTCATCATGACTTAGTTGAAAAAAGTTAATCTTATTTCGAGTTTCTATAAAATGAATACCAACATAAAATTTCTTGTAAACTACATTTTTAACGTCTTATCTGATTTGCAGCTTGAGAAACATGTTTCGCTTTTTGAGTCTCATAAAAAAGAAATAGCTCTCGAACTTGAAGTAGAGGAATATTTGATCACCCTGTTAGTAACTGTTAAAGAAAAATTATATCTTCGAAACATATAATTATACATGAGGAGCCACAATTGAAGTACTATCTATAGTCAGAGTCGTGTTAAGGTTTCCCGGTGGTGGGGATCAGATTAATCACAACCATCTTATTTTATTTCAACTCTCCCAGTAAATGCAGTCATATCTCAAATTTGGTCATTTTGAGATAAGTTGATGTCCCTTAATTTCTTTTATATTTACGAAGATATGCTACTTCCTCTTAGTGTAGTCTGAGAACCTGTTACCAACCACACCAAGTGTGGTTTTTATACGCCATCTTCGGGCGCAACTGGAGTAAGTAGCTAGCCTAACCCCTCGAATTAGAGAAGAATGCCCTTCTGCAGGTGTCACAACCACCAAAAGCGTTGGTATGGTGGTACAAAGATATGGTAGGTTTAAATTTATGATGTAAAGAAAACATATTCTAGGGTCATACATTTTTGGATTTTGAATGAGTTACCGTCATTTGTGGATATATTGGATGATATTTTCGGTTTTCTACATTTCGCTCCTCTGAAGCAAAATATTGAATCTGAGCCTTTTTCAATCGGAAGCCTTTGCCGAATGGAAGTGAATTTTACAAAACAAAATGCAAAAAATATAGTATTTAAACCTTTTTTATACAATATTGCGATCCCATAACCACGCGGATGGGAATATATTGGAAGATGTAATTTTGTCACTGAAAACGGCAATGCTGTTGTGAATAGCTGACATCGACTGGTCCTATAACCTTTGTCAGATACTTTTGACCAAAAAAGTTTTTTAATTTTGATCAAGAATTCAATAAATAAGACAAATACGACCAAATTATTTGCGTTTTCTTTTCACATTTTCGAAACAAAAAACATAAAAATTCTAAATCACCTAAAACTTTTAAAACGAAAGAAATATTTTTTTTTATTTTAAACTTAAAGAAACTAAAACTGGTAGAAAGGGAATTTTCGTAGAAAATAAAAAGAATAAAAAATATTTTGAGAAAATGTAAAAATACCCTTTATCTCCTGTGGTTTACAAAGCCTTATTTGATTTGATTTAACGTGGTACATCAAATATGTCTGCTGCCTGCTGGAATGACAAATGATCATTTAAAACAGCTCCCAACGCAGCCTCAATTTTTTGAAGGCCATAATTTCGTAGAAACGTAGTGCCCAACTTGTGTTTATGTCTTCTGGGCATTGTCCAATATAACCTTGAAAATGAGGTTGTTCAATTTTTGTTGTTTTTCTCAAAAATTAGTAAATTAATTAAACGTTTGCTTGTTAACGTTTGTCATTGAGGTTATGTTAAAGTATTAGTTCCATTGGACTATGCTTGGTTAAACAATAATACGAGAGATACGTGGAGGTTTTTCGAGTATTACACAAATTCTTACAAAAAATATTTTCAAAAGTAATTTTTTAGAAGATTACCTTAATTAGCTTTACGTTTGAAAACCACAACAATCACATGTATAACGACTTTCTTATGTATACTAATTTTTTCGTTATTCCGGATTGCCAACTGCACGAAATCTATAAACAAATTTAAAGAAAGGCACGTACGTTCAATATAATCTCGGGTATCCAATATGTCCCCAAATGATGGTACTACAGTCTTCGTTGACAACATTTTAATTAAAAAAACAACTTACGCTGATAATAAACCGGAAAAACTGAAACATTTTCGATTTTTACGTAACTAAATAATAACAATTAAATTAATAACAAATAATAAAAAGTTATGCCGATTGAAAACTATCTTAGTACTCTTTTTCTGGTAGCTAGCCTTACCTGCAGGCCGAAGAGAGTTGTAAAGTTCATGATACAACGATGTGTTACGTGGTGTTTTTGCGTTAATTAAAATTAAGTCTGTTATCTAAGCATTGTCTTGAGTTTCCAAATATTTAGTGTATGTTGGGTTGTCTAACTGCATTTTTCATTTCGGTATCAATTTTGTAAATCCTTGTAAGAGATTCTAGGTGATTAGTAATTACCGAAAAATTAGATTATCAATATAATTGCCGGTGGCCGTTTTAGGTGCTGATGGTGTGAGATGGCTTTTTAGGCTGTGCATGTAATCTCTTGGAATTTTTACTACACGTGAATAAGAATTCCTGGAGGAATATTATAGAGATTTTCGCTCAGTCTTAAGGAATGGTGTGTGGAGTTTCTAGAACAAATCTAGTCATGCTATGATGCATTATTTCTGTGCAGTTAATCACTTCTGGTCATATTACAACTTCGGCGCTTGCGCACAGCTCACCATATACATTGAAGAGTTGGTTGTCTGTCTCACTTTCTTCGTGACCTCCCCACTCATAGCCGCTAGCAATATAGTAGTATAAATATATGATAAAAAATTTACAAAATTAAGAACCTACTAGATGTAATTCTTTTTATGACGCCCTGTGTACATATGTCAACAATTTTACTTTCATAATAATTAAAACTACGATAAAAAAATTTAAATAAAAACTCAAAACTTCTACTAGGTACATTCATAACAGAATGAAAGCTTAGAATTAAGAAAACATCACTACGAATACAGAAACCGTACAAAATAGAGCCTTAGTTCAAGAGACAAATTTTCTCTAAAATTAAAAAAAAACAAAAGAAACCCATTTTAAAGGTATTCAACTGGAAAATCACCTATCTCACATCAACACACATTAAAAATGTAATAAAAATGTGAAGTTTGAAAAAGATCGTTTAAGCCGTTTTTGAAAAAATGTAAAAAAACTTAAAAATCACTTCCGGTTATGCGATTTTCCTTAAAAGCTTGCTGCCTCATCTACATAGTACACAAAACTTAGATATGAAGTTTCAACGCCATACTTCTTTTCGTTTTTGAGATATTTTGTTCACAGACTACACACAGACAGACAGACCAATGAACAAAAACATGTTTTTTGGGTTCAGGGGACTCTAAAACATGAAGATTTGTTGAAAACTCAATTTTGAATTTTTGGGGTGAATCCAATACTTTCTTTACCGTAAAAGGCATTAAAAAGTAAAGAAAATTTATGTCTACGTTCTTCAGGCACTTTTTCGATAAGAATGCAGTGGCATAATTAGTTTTTCAAAAAACATTTGGAAATTCGAGTTCTAACATAACGTTGTATTTTGTTACGTGGAACCCATGGTTGGCTGTGGCGTCGTGAGGAAGAGGTTTTTTATCCGTCCCAGTGATATATGATAACATGTAATATAATATGCAGTGTTCGTCAGAAATTCGAACACAAGGAATTCTTTTATTACCCATTTATCAAAAAATTGTATCCTGATAAAAGTCCCTGTATCTTTTAAAACTAAAAATGCACTTGCTAAAATTTAAATCTTTTGCATACGGGAAAGGTTCAAAAATATGATGGCTCAAGAATAAAATTGAAAATAGTTGTCAAATATAAAGTCACACCCACCTACTCAAAAAAATAATTTATACATGTTTTTCCTATTTTCTTCTTATCACCCTGTGTATTACCAAACGAGATACTTCAAAATTAGCTTTTTAACGGATACGATAAGAATGTGCTGTCGAACTTGAATTTCGTTCACTTAGCGACCAGAAAATTACGTGAATCGAAATTAGTGCTAAAAATCCAAACATCAACAACAATTCAAATCAGTTATAAATTTTAATAGAAATGTTATAACAAATATTTCCACTTAACATTTTTGTGTACTTATATAGAAAAATAAGGGTATTTTATTCGTGAGCTATTTCCATATTTTTGAACATCCCCCGTATACGAAAGAAGATATTTATATTTTAGCAAGTGCATTTTTAGTTTAAAATTATGCAGCGACTTTTATCAAGAATAGCATTTTCTGATAAATGGATTAAAAAAATTCCAGTGTTCAAATTTATGACGGACACTGTATATTATATTATATATTATGAATCATAAATTTTTCCTATTTAGGCATTTAGGCAAAAACAAGTATAGCTCAAAAGATGTATTTACTCATAATTCTTGTCATCTGCAAGTCCCACATCAGTGCCTAAATTAATATGAAAAAGGATAAAACCTACAAATCCGGGCCTTAATTATGATATATAGGTTGTTACAAAATTCGCGGATATGAACTATACCACGTTATTCTACATTAAAAACTGAGCAAAAAAATCTTTTGCAATTTTTCGGCCAGGCCGTACTTTTTAGCTACGCTATTTTAAAATTCTAAAATAATAAAAACAGCTTAGTTTCCAAATGTTAACTGATTAATAAATTATTCTAAAATTAAAATAACAATTATTAAGAAAAAATAACGAAAACTATTCACTTAATCACCTAATCTAACATTTGCTCGAAGTGGTCCCCGTTGGCATTTATGCATGCCACCTCACGGTACGTTGATCGAATAGAATTTTGGTTGGGTACCGGTGTTCTGTACACCAACGATTTTAAATGACCCCACAAAAAGAAATCAAAAGGATTTAAATCTGGCGAACAAGGCGGCCAACTAATTGGATCGCCTCTGCCAATCCAGAGTTCTAAGTAGGTATAATTAAGGTATTCTCCTATTATCGCAAAATGAGGACCCGCTCCATCATGCATAAATACCATATTTTGACGAGCACTTAAAGCAATGTCTTCTAATAACGCGGGAAGATCTTGTTTGAGAAAGTTGAGATACGTTTGTCCGTTTAAGCTTTTTGGTAAAAAGTGAATACACTAAAAGGAAAAAATGAGATCGATGTGAGTAATAACGGAATAAAAAGTTTGTACTGAAATGTCTTACCAGATGATTGCCCAACAATCGACTCTAGCATTTATGCTGAAACGTTGCTGGTGATTTCTTATTCTATAACTGCACAAGGATTTGCATGATACCATTTGTGTTCACTGTGCACGTTAAAAGCACCATCACGTGTGAAGACATTCGCCTGTCCAGAGAATTGAATCTTTCAAATCGTGATGAGCAAGGTACCATTCACAAAACCCTTTTCGAAGTGGATAATAGGTGTTTTGCAGATGTTGCACCTGCGTATAGTGGTATGGATGTTGCTGTTGCAGAAGGGGTACTTTACCCGCAAAAACAATTGTTTTTATCTACCGCTCGTGAGGGCTAATGAAGACCAATCAAACATTTTCGTATTAAGATTTTCGACTCAGAATTGTACAAGGAATATCGCTACCTGGAGCTTTTGTGCCAATTGGTATACACTCTGTAACAAAAATACAACTTTATGGTAAACTCGAATTTCAAATCTTTTCTTGAAAAACTGACTACGCCACTACATTCTTATCAAAAAAAGATAAATTTTCTCTATTTTCATAAACAAGCGAGATATAGCCACAAAACAGAAAGGAAAAAATCAAACTGTGATTTATAACTTGAAAACAAAAGACGATAGCCAATTTTGGTTTTTACCATAAGCTTTTCTCGAAAAGAGAGAACGAGGGTGCGAGGCCCATTTTTCCATATCTCTTATAGTTATCGAGATTCCCTATGAAAACATCGAAATTTACCGCCCCCCCCCCTTACGGAATAGCTGAACATATTGTTAGCTTTACAAAAATTAAAACGAACAAGTATTGGAAGGCCAGTGGAAAGGAAGTTGGAGATTTGAAGAGAACTGCCACTGCAGCTTTTTAGACAAGAAGTAAATCACTAAAGAGGGCAGAATGAAAATCTACCGCATCTTTTTTGTTGCAAAGATGCATACAATGAAATACAAGAATACAAATCTAAGAAGAGTAATGGGTATGCCGAGAAAGAGTGTGTGAAATCAAGAGATAATCACAGAACAGTTAGAAACAGTAGTTACAAGTTATAGATATTAAATGCGATTTTAACATTATGATTGCTACTTAAAAAGCCATTGAAAGCTTTTTTCTACATTGGCAACTACAAATTTTAAAATAAGTTCTAAGTTGTAGAATGATGTTGTGATTCGTACTTTGCTGCAGTTATGCTGCAAAAGGTTTGTTAATTAATTAAGAAGCTAATTGTCAGCAAGCTTTTAACAAGAAATTCCAGCGTAATGCAATTCCAAAACCGCTTTTGCTTGGATTAAAAAAACGTACAATAGGATGCAGTAACATATAGTAAGCTCCAATTTGAAGCTGTAACATGACAGTACTAACGGCTCGAAGCCACAATATAAAATACAGTTTTTTGCATTCGTTGTCTAAAATAACTATTTTGCGAGCTCAAAACAGGCCGGAAAATGGATCTTTTTCCACTAAAATGGCGCATAACATACTAAAAGATACACGTCGCTAAGTGACATTTTAATCACGCCTTCATAACATGTGACTAAAGAGCCTCTTAGTCACGGGCTGAAGTTGGCAACAACGTTTTAGTCACGGGTTGAAGTTAGGTTCAGACAGTATTTGTTTTATTAGTCGCAGCCAAAACTGAAATCAAGTTAGTTTTCAACAGTCAATTTTGACGTTGGTCAAACATAATTTAACCTAACATAAAACTGAAAATCTTAATGAAATAAATAATGATGTTGTATTGTCTAAATTTGTGGTCGTAGAAAAACTATAGTACCGTAATCATTTTCCTAAAGGTTTTTTGCAATAATTTGAAAAGGAGCAGATAATTTATTTTTAAAAATATGCAATATTACTCTACTAAAGGTACTTAATGAGGAATCAAAGAACTGCTGTTCAAATTTGTATGGTTTTTGCATAAAAAAATTAAAACATACTCCATACAAAACCGTCCTAGTTATAAAAAAATTACATTAAGACTAGTAAACACCGATTCTTGCAAAAAAAAAACTAAAAAAAAGGATGTTAATGCAATTGCTGTTTTAAAGGAAACAGGCGCTTTTAGAAATATAAGAAAATATATTGCATTCTTTTACATAAACATAGTATACAAGCTAGATTTAAAATAAGATTATTCTATAGGTAGGTACCTAGCATTACAATAAGACTTTAAAAAAATAACAAATAGAGTTAAAATAATTATTGGTAACTTATTTCATATAGTTTTCAAGCTCTCTGAAAATATATTCCCCCTGTGTACATGATTGGGCTGTTTTAATTTTTTTAAATTTCTGTAGATCCAACAGCTCTCATCTACATCAGGAAATAAGAAAAAACATGCTTTTTCCCTTTTTCTACCTACAGTATCCGCCCAAGGCTTGTTATCCTTTAACTGTGGAATAATTTTTCTTTGCTTATCCAGGTAACTTTTTCCTAAAAATTGTAAATCTTCTTTTGTCAGCGGATATCCCCAATCTCCACATACCGCGGCGTATTATACCAGCTGCTGTTCTTCTTGTTTGGTAAATAAAGTAGGGTGTCCCACAGGACATATACGTAAACCTTTATATTTATTATATATATGCCAAAATCACACTATATTGTTTTGCTGCCTTACTAATACTCCAATTCTCTTCTGTTACTTTTCTGAGAGCAACTTCTACTGTTCCTTCAGCGTACTACTTGTATCTTCTAGTTCCTAATATTCTTTTGTAACTTCGAACTATTTTCTCAGAATAAAGGACAATAATTTATTGCTTAGTTAGATAGCTACTTTATCAAGTTATATATCTACGTTTCAACAGTTCTACCTACTTAATGATTATAATAACACCTGGGGCAACTTTAATCGCTGATCAAAGTTACCCCATGGTACATGATTAAAGTTACCCCGCGCATCATTTCCTTTCCAGCAGGTGTCGATATAGCATACAATTAAATGGAACAATAATATTTTGGGGCTAAAGCCTGTATGACACGACGCTAAATTTTGTGCAAAATTTACTTGTAAATTTTCAAATTAATTCACTGATTTTTTTTTTCAAAAACACAGTTTCCTGTTTACAACGTGTGCTAAATTTGATGTTAAATTTGGCATGCGCACATGAGTAGTGGAAAATATTTTAAGTGGAAACAGTACCCTCTAGAGGGTATTGGTTGAAGTATGTGTTTATTTTCATGTTACTTGTCGTTTGTTAGCTATTTTCTGAGGTTAGGTTAAGGCATTTATCTTAGAGACCCTTAAATGTAACTTAGATAGGAGCGCCAACATTAAACACGTGGTTAAACAATGCTAATAAAATGCAGGTTATGTTTATGTTTACATTCCGCATCATGCGCTGCAGTTTAGTGTGATTACGATACTTCTGCACATTTTTACACACATATTTACCAGGAAATTTAGAACAAGTTCTAAATAATTTACATGAAAATTCATCGCAAAATTTAGCAGCCAATTTTCTGTATGCAACGGTGCTTAATATTTTTATGAAAATTTACAAGTAAATTTTGCAAAAAATTTAGCGTCGTGTCATACAGGCTTAAGGCAATAAGAAATGGGTAGAAATATAAAAAACGTATAAAAAACAAATGTTTCTAGTGGGCTATGGAAATTATGCAGCTTTTACTAATTGTGCTTTTATAATTTCATGGCATTCTTACTTTATAACAAAAATAAACGCAGCCCCAACTTTCACACTCAAAGCACATCTGTTGGCGGCACTCTGTCCAATAACGTCTATGAAGTTAGTTCCAGGAAATGATAAACGAGTAAGCGGAAAATTCAGTTAAGGCACAAGTGATCAAACTAACCCCGCGATTATCAAAGTAACCCCGATTGACGGTATGTAACACATTATACTACTATAAACTGGTGCATAAAAAAACTCATGTTTAAAGTGACGTTTATAAAACTTGTTACATAATATACTATTAGGGACCTAGTACTCTAAAGTTGCTATGACAACACTTTAGAAAATTAGTTTTATTAACAATACAATACAAAACAATACTATGTCAAATTAGAGGTTAGCAGGTTAAGTTTTGCGTCAGTAAGTTTTGACACACACTGACGCAAAACCTAACCTGCTAACCTCGAATTTAACATAGACTTACAGTATCACCAACTAGCTCCAAGATATTATTTTAAAAGCATGACCACCCTTGACCAAGATAATTTTTGACATGCCGGTATTTGTTTGTTTGTAATGAACAAGGTCTAGGCTTGCGGAATACCAGGTATCTTAGACACGACTGCTTTGGTCATATGGTCATAGTCCTAGTTAGAATTTTGCCGAGACTAAGGAATTTCAACCCTAGCAACATGTGACGCACGGCTTTACATCACTTCTGAATGATGGCATTCCGTAGAGGTTTTCATCCGCATTTTTTTTGTTTTTAAAAACTTTACCGGGATCGGGGATCGAACTCTCGACCCTTAGATCAGTAGCCAGAATGCTTAACCACTTAATTACGGAGCCTTTTAAATCAATTTGATGTATGCAACAAGTATGCAAAATAGTTTTAGGGTACTTCTCTCATTAAAGACTCCTCAGTCGACTCGTCTTTAATTACAATTCGTCCCATAAAACTATATTTTGCGTATTTGATATATAAATAGTTACTTTTAATACTTTCTGCTTGTCAGTAATGTAAACTAAGGTTTTTATTTTATTGATTAATTCATCAAGCTTTCGAAAGCTATTTGAATATTCTCATAGAATTTTATTAATAGTAACACCTATGAAAAGTGAGGAAGACATTGATACAAGTAATAGTTGAGTCAACATGATAGATAATTTCTTTTTTATACACGAAATTCTATTTAAGGTTTCAAGTAGTAAATAATCAATAGACATTTTTATTTTTCTATTTTAAATTTCTTGTTAATACACATTTTGTTATAAAAGAGCCTTATATTGTTAAGGTATTTGTTTGTACTACCTATTCATATCTGCATATGTCCATCTTCATACATGACAGATACAATAAACTACATAAAAGCTACTATCTCTCACAAACTTCAAGATGTAGTATCTTGTTAATGAAACATTTCTAGATTATTAGTATAAACGTTTTAAATTAAAACAACCCAAGGATTGTGGATAATAAACTGTTGCAGTATCAAACTGTTTTAACGACATTCACGGGCGAGGGAGTGGCAAATACTTAAACATGTCCGGGAAACGTCTACACTTACCCTGGAAATAGCACAAAACAGGCTAAAGGCCACGGCTTGATACGCTCAGGGAGATGGGCGTGGTCCTAGAAACGGTACACCACAAGGCAAGCGCGACGGTATGTATAGGATGCTACCAAATAAATGAGCGCCACAAGATCCAATCGGGGTAACCCACGCTTAACCGAACCTTGAAGGCCAAACGGGGCGAGATACCGACCTACCTGCAACGCTTATCAACCACTTCCAGGCTTCACCTTATATCAATCTTGACACAGTGACGAAGTCATCCTTTAAATAAGCATGCACAAATACAAGGGATAATGATAAGTCAAATACAGTAAACAGATCTATTAGGCCAAACTCATGGCCGAAAATTACAACGGTGCCTACGTGGTCAGCATATACAACAAACTCGCATCATATAATGGACTAAACATCAAAGAAATAAAACCCAGCTGGGGACGCCTTATCTAAAAATATTACTCAACCCTGTACGAGTAAATCAACGTATAATCGGCGTCGCCGACTGGCAGCAAAAACCTAAACGGACAATTTCCAAGATATTGCCGGGCTCGTAACGCAAAGGTTAAAATTTTGCAGTGAGTGTACAACGTCTTGATTAGACGGCGGATAGCTTAATTTAATACATTTAAACGGACCGGCTAAAGGCGAAACATGCACGATTATTATAGGAGTCTATACCTTCGATTTTGGCGGCTTGGCCTCGGTGCGAAGCGTTGATTGCTGTAGGCAGACAGCACCAATTGCTATAGCTGTCGTTCGACGTGATGTGAGTGGAAACCTGGGACGTCCAATGAGTCCCCTATTTACTCGAGAAGAATGGTGCAGCGCCCCCTTGGCAACCACAAAAACCTGCGAGGCCGTTAATTAGCCCACTCATAGATGAGATGCCGAACCGGAAACGGAACAATTTAGCCAGATAGGCCTTCAACTAGAGTACTGCATCGGGTCGGGTACCCGCGGATTACCCGCATTGCGGGTCGGGTTGCGGGTAAGATTTATATCAATATTGCGGGTAGCAGGTCGGGTGCGGATTTGAAATTGCGGTTTGCGGGTCGGGTGCGAGTCCTATATATTGGACCCGCGCAGGTCTCTACCTTCAACAATGATTACGAACAGCTTATGTCATCAACCAAGACATCACACCAACACCCAAAACACACCCTGCCACTTGCACTGTTTGCCGAGAACCGACTCAACTCGTAATGAAGCTGTAACAGCATGAACACAGCATGCCGTGCCTGAAAGCACGGCGGCCCCCAAGAGCAAAAAACGTTCGCAGAGACGCGTTTATGAACACCGGCTCGAGACTGACTAATCGTAAACAAACGCTAAGCTGAGATTCGCGCACAGACGCGCTGTCTGCAACATGCAGATGTAGCCCATCACAATGCAGCTCGCAACAGGCTCGACAGCTCGTTATCGGTAGAGTGCGACAGACGTAAAATTATTTTGGAAGATATCCTGCTTGCTCCCATTGACTGTTTTGAAAATGCTGTAAACCAGCGCTCTTAAACGCGACGAGACCACGACAGCTGCACATACGACAGCACAGAGATTAGAGCGGTTCCGTTGAACCTTTTAGAAAACTGAAAGCTACGTGCGTGTTATAATTTTTTTATGCAAATAGCTGAAGTGTTATACGATAAATTATGACTGCAAAGGAACCTATATACAGGCAGACTCGGCACCTTTGTACCGAAACACCCTATTGTAGGACACTATATTTTTTTTTTACATTCTTTTTTATCAGTTACCTTATAAAAAACAGCTCTTTATTAAAAAACACTAGTTTACTTTCTGTAATATTGAATATTGAAAACATTTAATATATAACACTAAATTTAAATAAATAACATCATTTTCTTACAGTAGCTCACACAAGTTTAATTGTCATAATCAAAATCACTTTTGTCACTTCTTCCAGAGGAAGTAGTAGATGCATCGTCATCCTCCTCTTCCTCGACTTCCTGGTTTATAATTGGTTTTACAACTTGATTTGCAGACTTCTGATGAAACACGAAAGATATGTACCTCGACATGTCCCATATTTGTTTTAAAACCTAGAAGCAACATGTATTAGAAGACAGAACTGATCAGGAAGGGAAAATTAATTAGTAGGAACTACGAAATTGTTGAACCTTTCCTTTTATTTTATATACACTAGATCCTTGATTTTATATACTTGCACATTTTGGAACAAAAAAATTATGGTTATTGATAATCTGCTTATATGTAATATACTGTGTCTGTGGTTTATGTCTGCAAAGACACAAAATGACACAAGTGCACGCAGCGCAGCACACACCATGCAAAGGCAGCTTTGATCCTTACCTAAATTTACCACTGTTGCGCCCTACAGCAGCCAGCAATGGGTCACTGTCTATTTTATATCAGTCAGGCATAAAATATTCACTTATAATACCATGAGTAGTCAAACTTCTGTCGCCTATTTTAGTGGTCACGAATCTCAATTGCGCTTAGATATACTTAGGATGAGCTCGCTAGCACGAGTTCTAATCCCTAGCGCACTGGACACTAGCACCATTACTATTCTACACTGTCAACTTACCATATCTGCTAGACCTTTTTTGTCCCAACAATGATACCAGTTTGCCAAATCCGAAGTACAATCAGCTTCGTCAGGAGGATTCTTGATCTGGATCTTATTCAAGCAGCGCTTGCACTTGAGATGAGTATGCGTATCCGACTCAGTATCTTCAAGACGAAAAAGTTCTCGCAGCTCGGAGGCACTAAAATGCCTGGCTGTTTCCTCATTCATATCCACGACAGTCGAACTTAAAGCTTTCTTGTGCGCTTGTCGTTGGAATATTTTTTCCTCTATGGAACCGGTCTAAAAATAAACAGTTTATTGCAATTTCTAAAAATATAAAAGCTTACCGCAAGGAATCTGTAGATATAGCACGGTTTCTTCTGCCCGTCTCGCCAAACCCTTGCCATTGCCTGGTCGTCGTTGGCAGGATTCCAGTCGGGATCGAACATCACAAGCCGGTTCGCTCCAATCAGGTTCAAACCACACCCACCAGCTTTTGAACTAAGCATAAATATGAACTCCCTCGACTCGGGATTATTAAAACTATCCACCACTTTTGCACGCTTCTTTATTGACATGGTTCCATCCAAACGCACGTACAAGTAGCCACGTTTCTTGGACAACTTTTCAAATAAGTCCAGCGTTTGTGTATAATTCGACACGAGCACAATCTTCTCGTTTGAATTGGCTTTGATATTAGCAAGAAGGCAATCCAATAACATAAGTTTTCCAGAATATTCAGGATGCACATCGTTATCGCTATGTTTCGCAGGAAAGTGCTGCAGGGCATTCTCGAACCCATCGGCCCCCTCTCTGATTTTTTCCAGGACTAAATCGGGGTGATTGCAAAGCTTTTTAAGGGTTGTAATACTGGCTAGGGTGCTTAGAGTGGATTTAACCTCACCGTTGCCTGTGACAGTCTTTCGAATAGCGTCTGCATTAATATAATCTAAATACAACTGTTTTTGTAGCGGCGAGAGCTGGCAACAAATAATCATTTCAAACTTCACCGGCAAATATTTAGTTAATAGAGCGCTCGTACGGCGAATGAGGCATTTGTTTACAAGCGCTGTAAGCTCTTGCAAACATTCCTGCGCATGCTGGCGCTGCAAGTCAGTAGCATACGAATCCTGACCTAAACAATGCAACACAAAATATTTACAAGCTTGCAAGAGTTATATTTGTCCAACTCACCTTTCATAATGTAATTTTCATATTTCCTCTTGAATTCCTGAGCACTGCCGAGCAGTCCCTCATTGACAAAATGGATTAAGCTGAAATATTCGGTGAGATCGTTTTGAATTGGAGTGCCACTCAGTAAAACCCTTCGCTTTGCCTTGAGCCCCATGAGGGCCCTGTACGTCTGGTTCTCACAGTTCTTCAAACGATGCCCCTCGTCACACAAAACTAAACCAATCTCACTGCTGTGCAAAATCTCGGCATGCATACGGAATGTTTCGTATGATATTATTAGCAACGGAGTGGCAGTGCGACCTTGCCCCTGCATGAATTGGGTTAGTTTTTTCTTTGCATCCGGACCGCCGTCCATAATAAGAGCACTAAGACGCCCTCCCAACCACTAAAGAAAATAATTTTAAACTGAACGTATTATTCAATAAAAGCAAAAAAATATACTTTATTTATTTCGTTGCTCCAATTTCGCACTAATGAACTGGGACAAACTATGATACCCTTGCTGATAGTTGGCGCACAGTTTGGACCCTGCCTGAGAAGCGTCCATAACAATGTGATGCATTGTAACGTTTTACCTAAACCCATCTCGTCAGCCATAATGCAGCCATAGGAACCCTCGATTTGGACACCAGTAACACAGTCGTACATAAATTTTACCCCCTGCGTAAAAATATTGCTTTATCAAGCTACAAAGCTGTAAACACTTACTTCACGCTGATGGGGACGTAGAATGTTACTCAAAAGCGGATCTACCACCACATGAACCAAAATAGTTCTAAAACAAAATCTGTTACATAAGGAAATTATGACCCATAGCCATTTTACGTGTTATTTTTGAGCTTATCATGCTCTGTAGATTCGGGTGGTGTGTACAAAACTAATGCATTTGGAGTGTTTGGATCGTACAATGCCCTACGGACTTGACTTCGTCTTATTCCTAAATTTTTAGTAGAGTTTGAAGGCACATAATTCGGTACTGGACACTTGAAGGGTTTTGCGAGCTTTTTAATTATATCTTCCTACAAATATTTGATTATAATATGCACTGTGAATAACTGCGGTGTTAATATTTTACATGATCAGATGCGAAACTAAGTTCAATTTTATTTTGATTAAGAGAAATTAATGGTTTGCGATACTTGGATAGGTTGTCACTGGCATCATTTCTCCCCCGTTTTCTTGACTGGGGTGCTGACAATAAGCTTTTCTGTGCCACCGGACTGTTCCTTTGCAACTGACTAGGAGCTAAACTTCTTCTCTTAAATTAAACGGTATACAGATTTTACGGCGTTATATCTTGCATAATTTTCCTTACCATTTTGCGGCCTTATTTTATTTTCATTGTTCTACATTAGGGCTAATTATATAGAAACGATATTAATATGTAATTTAAGGTTAGACTTATGAAAACAATTTGGCGGTTAATTTTTGTTTTTTTTTAGCGGGCGAGCACCATCTGTGAGTTATTTTTAAGAGTGAGGGGTACACAGTTCCGTATTAAGGAACATTAACGATTGCTTCTGATTTCGAAAAACTCTGTGTCAGAAAAGTTACACAAAAATTTAAATTTAAACATATTGTTAAAATATACCTGTTCAATTATTACTAATTTAATAAAAGTACAGATATACATTGCATTGTTTTATACTTTAATTGTATTCATTTCTTCATTAAAGAGCACTAGATGTGAACTAAAAGCGAACAGGTATTTATCTTCATCGGTGTTTTATAGACTATTAACCAAATTAATTTGAGTATCGTTAGGAGCTTTATTACCCCACGCAGTGCGGTAATGGATATTATATATATTAATGTATATTACCGCACTCTTTTTATATAAACAAATACATTGAACTAGATTTTATTGATGAAGATAATAGTATATTATAGTATATTATTATACTAGTTTAATCAGAAGGCCTATTGTAGCACGAGTGAATTTGGGGCACGACGAGCATAACGAGGAGTGCTCCAATGGAACGAGTGCTACAATGCCTCTTATTAAACGAATATAATATACTATTCTATCCACTCGTTTAATTGCCGCAAAACTTGGCTCACCGCCTCGTTTTGGCAATCAAACTCGTTTAGTTAAGATGCTCATAATCAAACTTGTATCGTCAATATCTATAACAGTTTTTATTTGAGTACCGTACTTGAATTAACACATATAGGGAGACCGTTGAAAATTTTAAATTTTCAAAGATTTAGTAAATAACGATAAATGTATGGCATGGATCAAACAAGACTATAATATACAGAATTTACGCAATAAAGGATTTATTTTTGCAAAGAGCAAATCAAGTAAAAGACTTCGACGTAGTTTCACAACCAATTTAAATATTTTCCAACATGTAGATATTATATGCGAATTTGGTTTCGTTGTGGATTTATACTGTTATACTATCGGCACAGGGGTTTAAAATCAGATTAATAAGATTAGAAGAATACAGTATTAAAAATTACAAAGATGAATTTAGGTGTGAAATGGATATCAAAATAATTAAAATGTATTTGGCAAGAAAGAAAATAGAATTTAAAATTCAATCAAATAAAGCTAAATAAGAAACAGTAGGATTTTAACATAATTTAATCTATCTTAAATGAAAAGGGAAATTAATGGCAAATACATTTTTGAAATATATTATGTAACATAGTGGGTATTAGACAAACATAATAACGTGTTGGACTGTGAAATAATATAAGCTAGATCATTAAGGAGATATTTTATTGATTAGTGTGTAAAAATTTGATAACAAAAATTATGTAATATAATTTGTAGCGGTTGAAATTATAAAAATAAACCCTTTATAAAAGTTGTAAAATGCTATTTGGAGTATAAAAAGATTAAAATTTGAAATAAAATTGGCGTGGTAAAAAAAAATAAAAAGTAAAATGTGCAGACTATATGGATGAAGATAAAGGATGTGGTAAGGTAATACAGTTATAATGTAATAAAAGGAAGAGAATGCTGAAGTGAGTTTATTGTCAAATTACATTGCATCAACTGAATTGGATAACAAGGAATGGTTTTCAAAGGAAGTGGTTTACATCGAGATCATTAGCAGAGTGAGCGTTTTATGGGGTGGATTTTTCATCTGGAGAAGTTCTGATTCAACAAGCTTGTCATTGAAGTGACATCTTGTGGCTTGCATCTGGTCGAGGTTCATGGTGCCGGGTTGTCGGTGGCTCGAATATTTTGGTGGGACGACGTGGATGGTGGTTGCTGCTAAAAAAGGTTTGAAGGTGCCTTGTCGTGTTTTTTTGACAAGGAAGTCTTTGAGGATCTAGGTGTGTTTTTGGCGGAGTTTGTGCAGACATTGTTATTGGAAGTTGTGAGATCTTGGTGAGGTAGCTGGATGCATTGGACTTGGTAGAGGAGAGTGTCGAGTTCAATAACAGCTAACAGAATACAGATATTTAAATAAAAATTGAAAGAAAATAAAAAGAGTGAAGTGAGGTAATTTTAATTAAGGGAGTACTTACCATTTGATATTGTGGAATGACAAAATGTAACGAGAAAGTGTTTGTAATTAATTTTAATACTAGTTTGTACACAGGCACTGAAATTTAACTTTTTATCACGAATGTGGATTTAGTTGCCGATGCCTGTAGAATTCGTGAAATGACAAGATTTTAACCAACTTTTGTAGGTTATGTTAACGTCGATTGATATTTACTTATCGCCCCGCCGTCTTATAAAAGTCGTACAACAATGGATTGCTTTACTGCCGGTTTCTCGTATTTTAATGACGATTTCCAGGTACCTTAACCCCGATTTTAACTTAAAAAAAATGTTAATTCATTGCCCAATTTTCTGGTCAATTTAAAACTTGAGTTTGTTATAACAGTTTGGCATCCTGGATTTACAACTTACTCAAATGTACAGTTGGCGCCATCGAAATGTGAACGGATTCCCGCGGACATGGCATTTTGTTCTTATTTTTATTGTATACTATAATAAAAATCAGAAAAAAATGTCATGGCAGCTAGAATCCGTTCACATTTCGATGGCGCCAACTGTACCTACGTATGACAAAGCGGAATAAGTTTGTTAAATACATTTCCAGAAATGTTAATATTTTCGGGAAAATATAAAGAAATTCAAGAAGAATTTCAAATAATGAATCTCTAACAAATGGAGTAATTGGTTCGCCGACCATATTATCATCTGTCTCCTTCCAGCATTGAAATCGATGAAAAAGAATGTTTCTTACAATGAGTGGCTGTAGAACCCAAATTAGAAAAAACTCACCTATGGTTAGGGTTGCCACAGGTCCGGTTTTCGATCGAATAGTTCGGTTTTTCAGGCATCTGTCCGGTTTAAAAAATCTAGGAAAACCGACAAATGTCTTATCATGTTTCTGTCACTTTGTAATTTCCGTGGAATATGATTAAAATAAATCTGCCATAAAATCCTGTCCGGTTCTCTATTCTGACACATCTGGCAACTCTACCTATGTGCGAATGTACGAATGTGCTTATACAGATAACAAACAACGATTTCAGTTAAATATGTTCTCAGTTTTACTGAATTATTGCAAATACCAAATTAATTTGATTGATAATAAGTCAGTTATTTATACTCACTCAAATTTATATCAAAAGCATAATATTAATTTTACAAGATATGGTTAACTGCATTGATTTGTATTTTATTTCGGCACTATCTGCCCCAGTATTATTTTCGGTCTCTACAATTTTTACAAATTTGCGGTTTTTGTCGCAACCGGTCAATCAATTGCGAGCAATTCAAAATTGTATGAAAGGTCTTACGTAACTTTTGTAAATACACTAACCATTTTAGCCGAGAAATTAATAAAATTGAGGTGTGTCTCGCCGGATGGATGTAAACACGTTATTTCGTGAACGACATCATCCATCAGAATGATTTTTACACCATGGTGTAGAATATTAATGCAAAGAACTGAAAAGCTTTTGGGCGAGATACTCCACCATTCCTGTCTTCAAGTTGACACCAGCCTAAAAGTTTGCTCCCCGAAACAAAGGCTTTTGTTGTGCCGTTCAGTTCTCTCTAACATGTGGCAACGGTTAAATACAAAGAAAACACGACAATAATAAAAAAGCGCTACGTAATACATTTTAAATAGTAATCCAAATACCGGCATAAAGATACCCTTTTTGGGGGAACAGTCTTTCTGCTTATTCACAGCGGCGTTCAACTTGGCGTCTCCATGTACCTACCTTTTTGATTTTCTCCTGCAGGCCGCTGAAACCCTTCACAAAGGAAACACAAATAAAACGCTGCATGGGACCACAATAAAAGGCAAAGGTTAGTTTAACTTGGCTCTATTAACTTTAAGTTTGTAAAAAACATGATTTAAATAGTCAAATGTTGTTCGTACTCCTATAGGACCCCATAGGTGGTACACATATTTCTAAAATAATTAGCTATTGACTCTTGCCAAAACATTTACGTATATGTATCTTAACTAAACTTGAAAACCAAATTCTGTGAATAAAAACATGACGGTATACACAACGTTTACGAGAGCGTTTCTATCTATTCAACTGACTGCAAAGTTTAAACAGTAGCACTGGAATCAGCAATTAATTACTGCAAACTTGCTTATCTAGTGTTCTGACGGCCGCTGCCATTAATTATTGCAGATCCGTCGGGCACTACTGGTTTCCCGTTGCACGCTCGCCCGCAGTTGAAAAACTTTTTGTAGCTTGCAGATCACGTTGGGAGAAATCGGCAGTAGTTTCAACGACCAAGGGGATAATTTCCAATCAGGGAAGTGGTAGCAAACCGTCAAGATGGGAACGCGGGTGCGTGCAATACAACTAAAGTTCGGCTAACGTTTTTCCTCTAATAAATTTGGGCACGATTGAATTTTCACAGCGATTTGAAGACGACGTCTTGCGATAAGGATATTAACGGCCGTTCACACACAACCTAACCCTTAAAAATGGTCACCACCCAGACACGAATTTACGCGTTTCTTAACTTTGACAATCGACTGATTCTACCTAAGATGCTTTGATAACTAACTTTGAAGGCCTTGCGTTCTGTATGATTTCGACTTTGGTAAGAAGGATAGGGATGTCAGATGATTGAATAGCCATTGATGGTTTTTAAAATGTTGTTGGTTAAAAAACGTGGAATTGGTTAAACCTCTGTACGGGTTCTAGCCAGATTACCAAAAATCACAACGTATTTGTTCTATGCCCCGTAGATAAACACAGCACTTTTTCTGAAAACACCACGTGTGCGCCGGCTGCCCTCATTAGAATTTATGGAGACGTTAATGTCTTTCTGAATAGCTTTCTCGCGTCCTAGCGGCGCCTGGAACTTTTTCGGAGCAACGTATCAGTATTTCGATTCTGATCACACCCGTGATAAAAAAATCTGCTAATGCAACATTGAGTGGGCTTGTAAGCATGTCATTTGATATTTAATTCTTTGGGAAATGAAATCCTTAATGAGCAGCCTCTTGGCGCCTGCTATAATTAAATTAACAACCGAATTCAATTTATTATTGCAACAGAATAGAGATTTTAAGCTGACGAAATTGTTTCCCAAGGAGAGGTCTAGGGCCGGCTCCAATGCATTTGCCCTCACTGTAATCCGAACTCACGCCTAATTATATTGGTACAATAAAATCACTTAACAGCATAAAAAATAGCATTTAATTGTGTTATGTTCAAGTAGTGTATGACCTTATAAATCAATAAGTATGGAAATTAGTGACGACTGTTTAAAATTTTTCTAGTAATTTTAATTTTAGTGCTCGGGTATGCATTTGTTGTATGATGCCTCAATGTCTTGAATACAAATTACAATTCCTGGAAGTCTATGTATTTCCACTTCCGTCACAAGTCGTATACGAAATGTTAGAACACTAGAGCCGAATGAAGTGTTTAACATTTAGAATTTGAGATATATTAGAACACTCTGTTCGGACAGGATTAATCCGCACTTCCATTTCAAAAATCGGCAGTTTTCCTGCCGTAATTAGGCTTATTTGAGCAATAGCATTTCGAATCCGAACATTTCGCTGAATCTCTCGCGGCCTCAGAATTGAAGTTTTCCGGTAAAAGTGCGCCTTGCTGTCTACCGTAAAATCCGCTCTGAAGGTGTGCCATGCGACGCTACGCTCGCTTTTAAGACAATGTAGCATATCGGCTTGATTTGTGCGAGAGAGTAATGCATGCACTTAAGTTAGATAGAGCACACAAAAGGCACACGTACGTCTCCCCCCTTGATTCCAATAGCGTAACTTGACTTTCTCGACACTCTTCTTCCGGGTTTGCTTGAATAAGCACCTAGTGGTTGTGTCGTCTCCCCTTTTCTAAGTCCAGGGGATGCGTCTCTGTTAGTCTCGGGCAGCATAAACAGTGCCAATAACCTACTCGGTCGTATCGAAGCAATGTCCGTTGTCAAGGATTCCATTGTGGGTTAGGTTTTATTTAAATGCCAAGTTTCGAAAAAGCGCGGTGTAAGTAGTCGTTGAAACACCGCCTCCATTACTCGCCAGGCGCCATAATCTATTTTGGTGTACCCGCCATCGCCAAAAGGGCCATTCCCCCTGTCGTTCCACAATCGCCAAAGGGACCATTCCCTCTGTTGTTCCCGCCATCGCTAAAGGAATCATCTCCCTATCGTTTCCGCCATCACCAAAGGATTAATCTCCCTGTCGTTCCCGCCATCGCCAAAGGAATCATCTCCGTATCATAAAAGCCCTTGCGAGGGGCCATACGTTATTGCCGCCCATTCTTCTTAGCAATTTCTGGTGTTTCTTGCGAGGCACTTTCCGGCTACTTCGAATGAAGACTCCGTCGACCACCGAACAGTTATGGTGAACTAGATTTAGTATTGTAAACCGCTAAATTATACAATCCAAGTCTCAGTGGTCTACATTTGCGTTGTTCTGTCTATAATTAGAACAACGTGGGGCGTTCAGAACGCCCACGCCAGTTAACCGTTTGATGTCCATTTACCAACGAAAACAAGGTTCAGTTATGCCATATTTGGCTAACTATTTCAGTAATCTTATATTATAAAAGCTGATGCCGCCGGCCGGCCGTCCGTAAGCACTGGCGCGCGCACACGCAGCATGAACGGCCTGCATACTAGCAAGTGGGGCGCGCGCACAAATGGCGAGACCGCATTTGTATTGTTAACGCTGGCAAGGCCGGACGTTGGCTGGCCACCAGCCTAAGCAAGCATTTTTATTGTTAACCGTTTCTTTACGCTGGCAGGGCCAGACATAGGCTGGCCACGCGTTCTAGTTTAACTATACTAACCCACTTTGTTCATTATTGTTGAAGATATATTGATCTATTTCATTTTTAATACCCGCATTTCAATTTTTAACTGTTTCCTTTATGAAATCTGCATGTGTTTATCGACAATTTTATGTGTTGTGCCTTCTTTTTTGTTAATTTATGTAAGGTGATCCGGCAAAGAAAACCAACCAAGGTAGGTTCCGAAACAGCTGGGGCCGTCTCGCAGGAACGCTGAAATACCACAAACTCCCCCTTGATTTCGAGCGTCTAAAGGGGGTTGCCCGTTTCCCGCTTCATCTGGATTATAACCATTCCCAGTGAGACAGCACCTTGCCCTAATCAACGTCGTGTTACGTTCGAACGCCCCATTTCCTTGAGTAATAGTCGGTCAACTATTTGTTGCAGGACAGTTGAGGCCTGATTAGGGCGAGCTTTGCATTTTTAAGTATTGGCGTATCCTAACGAGCGTTTAACCTGTAACAACTTTAAGTTTGTTTATTACATATCTTGTGATTTTTTAATGTTGACATTATTTAAAAACCTCGATAATGTACAAAAATTATTTAACATCTTTTTAAATCGACTTTCATTTTTAGGATAGCACCATAAACTCAAAATAGCCACTAATTTGAATTGTTCATTAGCAGCAACCCTAAATGAAGAAGTAGCGTCTTACACGAAACAGTAAAAGAGTTTTCTTGCTATTACAAATTATGAGAGTATGACACAAATGTTGTGTGTAAAATTACAGGTTTGCGAATGCAATTGGCAATAGTCTAGCATTCTTACACCTTTCTGTTACTTGGTAATGGTTAAGTAGCTTGATACTCAAGTACTAATTATTAGTAATTATCCATAATATTTTAAGAGATATATGTTACCGGTTTTTATTTAGAACAAGTAAATCTTATAATCTATTGTACAAGTCAAGTGGAGATTTTTTTAAAAGTTCTTTTATCTTCAAGTGACTATGAAGATTGTCAGTCTGATAAAAATAAGTTATCGATGAAAAATATCGCTTTAGAAATGATTTGCACTCAAACCAGCAAACAAGCAGTAAATAAATATGCTTCTAAGTTACGGTGTAAACAATTATATTTACGTAGGGTAAGTAGTTCGGTCTTTCTAATACTAACAATAATAATATATGTAATATTGGCTATGCAAGAAAGAGAGAAGGCTCATTAACCAATAAAATTGCGTTCTTATACTTTTCCAACAAGTGAGCTATAACAATACAAGAAAATTGTAGATATTTATCTATTATCTACATGTAAACAAACTGTCCAGTGAAGAAGAAAATTGTTAAATATGACATAAAAGAATATCAATTTCAAATCTTTATTATCATTAATTCCTCTTTGGCTGAGAAATAATTACTACCACTTCCCTACGTTTTAATATTACTCCATTTATAGCTACATAAAGGCAACGTAATTTTTCATATCAGTAGATATAGTATCTAATCTTGGAACTGTTATCGTAATTTTGTTAATAATTATATCAGTTGGTAAGTAAGAAACGAACATTATTTCAACTATGGAGGGATCTGATACCAATTCAATTTAGTGCAAACAATGTAGTGGAAATAGTCCAAGAATACAGCCACTTAGAGGTTTGGTCTTTTTTATCACTTTTCCCAAATCTTCTGTTTCTTACTCCCAGCTGAATATGTATATCTAAATTACCATGCCACTTCTTATATTCAGTTGTTCTTCTGATTTCTGTTGGTGAACTTATCTTACTGTTCATTCGGCATGTGTTCCATACCACCAGCCCATCGTAATCTGGTCATTGTATGACTATCGAAGAGTGCTCGTACACCTGACAAAGTTGTCTTTTGGTCTCGTTCTCCATTCCCCTCATCTTGAAGTGACCTGTATATTTTGTGAAAGGCAGTTCTGCACCCCAAAGTATCTTTCATTGCAGTTTGTTAGTAGCTATGTATAACTGGAATTGCAACCTTAGCAAATGTTGATAACCTCTGTAGCAGACTTTGATCACTCTTTGATTTACAGGTGATTCTCATTCTTTTTCTTGCCATTGAACCAAGGTACTTGAAGGTACCAAATCTTTCAAACTTGTAGTTCCTAACGCCCATGACCTGAGATTTCTTGCTCGTTGGCAATATCATATATCTGGTTTTTTAATTTCAATGACTTGGAGTCGCTTCTGCTTCCTTTTTCAAGCGAGAGAAACTTTATCTAAGCATTTTATCGTTTCTGCACGTTATTTCTTCATCGTCAGCACGTGTGAGGTAGTGTTGAACTCAACGCTACGCGTTGCTCTCATCAACCTACTGTTGAACATGAGACACGACAAGGAACCTCTGTGTCGAGGACCGTTCTCGGTTCCAAACTCTCTCAAAAGGTCCTTTGCTCTTGTAATTCATCAGTGCCGTTCTGGTCAACTTTCTGTAAACCTCTAACCTTTCCAGACTTTCATACAGGTAACGCCTGTTTACAATATTATAGGACTACGTATAGATTATGAAGAGCTAATGTACTGCGATGTTGTATTTATAGAATTTCTCCAAAAAGCATGTAATGGTAAATATTTAATGTGTAGCAGACCGACCAGGCCGGCGGCCATAGTCTCCAATAAGCTATTATTTTCGTGAGTCTGACATCGCAGATTCCATAATGATATGCTATAGTAATTGCCACATTCAAATTTAGATTCCTTCTTCTAAATAGGGCATATCAACACCACATCTCAAATGATCTCTGTAGATTATTGGTTACCACGCCTACTTAGCATTCGGGAGGTCACGGGTTCGATTCCCGTAGCCGTCTGTTCTGATTGAGGTTTTTAGGTGGTTTTGCTGAGTCAACAGAGTACCTTCTTTGAGGCGAACGCCGTGGCAGTACTTTTCCACTTTTCCTGGCCTCTCTTCCATTCTGCACCCCTCCTTTCTCTCGCCCATCCTATAATTCCCGTTCTTGACTGAAGAGGGACGCAAGGTCCCTATAGCAGCCCGCCCCCAATTGGGGGAATAGAAATGACCCTGAACCTTTACTTTTTTATCTTTTTTACCACATTTCATTAGCCTGACCTGCACTTTTCCGCCAGATCTTAGTTATTAGTTGGTTTAGAAATGTCAATGGTTCTGCTGTTAACACGTCCTATTCTGGAGCCTTTTTGTTTTTCATGCTATTGATGGCTTCTCTCGTCTTGGGTAGGATATATGCACGTGCATTGTTCTTCTCTTTCCCTCGCTGATCGTCTTCATTTTCTGATCTATTGCTGTGGCGGACGCTGCTGAGGAGTTTCTCAAAATGTTTAGCTTTCGATTTCCCCTCTGGTCAAAGACCATGTGTGGGCTTGTCTGGAATTTAGTAGTATTTTTCCGTAATACATTTTTCGAACTTCTTATGTTTCTGCCAATTGTTCGACAATCTTCAACCTCTTCGCTTCTTATTCTCCCTTCTTTCTCGTGCAAATGAGCCTTCTTCGTTTATAGCATGTTTTCTATGGCTCCAGTTCGTCTTTTCATAGCTTAGTTATTTGCGCTATACATAGAACCAGTTTTCCCGCCTGTTAAGTTTTTAAATTTTTAATATTGTTTCTTATACTTTTCTTCCATGCTGAGGTTTTATTCTTATCAGATGGTTAATTTTTGCTAAAATCATTTTCTATAAATCCCAACAGTTTGAGAGAACTTACTATAAAGTTTAGTTAGGACTTCTTAAGTTTATCTGGTACAAATTGCAAATAAACATTTACTATCCCCCTTCCACTTACGCTGATGTAGCCTGTGTTCTTCTTACTCGACTTTTTCTTAATAATAAAACATGCTTGGTCATCACAACAGCTTTTTTTTAAATAACTGCGCACCATGTTTTCTGTTCAGAACATTTCTAGCACATTCATGAAGTGATTGAAGATTAAAATTCGTATCTGATCTGTCCATTCTGTTGGAAATCTACCGTGAAAATGTGCCTGAGATAATCATGTGCTTTATAGGATCTTCATTCTTTCTTGCTATGTCGCTAAAGGAGCAAATAATACGGAGGCCAACTATAGATCTGCATTCCTTTCAAGACACTGTTGACATTTTTCGCAGACACCACATCTCTAACGTTTCAACATGTACACGAAAATTTGAAATGTGATCGTTTTAGCTAGCGCTGCTTTGTGATTTTGTTATGCTTTGGTTTCGATGCATGTAAAGTGTTTGCCGCACACCTCGTTATTTCTACTGTTTTCTTAATTTCTGCATTCGTATTAAGGTCAGCATGGTTAACTGGGATCTAAATTTACATCGCTGAAAGTATTAAAATATGTAATTGCTAATACAGCAGATTTGAATGGTAATATTTTTTTGTACACAAAAGGAGATTTTCCCTACCGAATGGCAACGAAAAAATTAAACAAAGCTTGTAATTTTGTTTGGCACATTTTTTTTAAATTTAGTACTATGGCCCAGTTACCCAAAATTTTAGGGTAATTGGACCAGTGGAGTGTATTTTCTAAGCTTATCATATGGTAAGTTTTGTGGGGAACTGGGATAACAGTCACAAGTGTGAAAATATCTGTTCCAAATTTCATTATTATCGAATCTATAGTTTCGGAGATATGACAGTTGCAATGAAAGGGTGACAAAATATATCTAAAAATATTTATTTGAAAAATAAACAAATGTGTTATAAATCAAATTTTTCATAAACAAAAACTAAAATATACATTCTTAGATGAATAAAATAACCTGTGGAAATACAAATAAGTAAAAATACAACTCTATACTTAATATTTACTTAGTGTATGAAGAGCATCTTTTCATTTCTGGTATATCATATGCCCCTCTTTTATTGTATTGCTGTGGTTTACGTATTATCTGAATTATTTCTGATTCACCATAAGAGAGCATATCTGGTTTTGTCGGCCAACGCCAAGAAAACATTCCACTTTTTTCCATGTGTAAGATTCTTACTTGTCTATCTTCCGTAGAAATTACTTTGCCGGGATATGGTTCTGAATTATATGAAACAAAGACGTAATCTCCTTCTACAACCAAGATGCCACCATCAGGTTCCTCTTCTGATGACAAGATCAATTCATCTTCAGAATATTCAGAATTTGGTGGACTATCAAACTTTTTTCTTCTTCGTAATTTTTTTTGCCTTTACCTTTCCATGCACCATTTGTTGTATGAGTTTCATATTCGGCACTAATGTGCTCTTTGATTAATTTTGAGCTCATTCTTCCTTCTTTTTCTTTTTCTCCCTTAATTTTTCTTCCTTTATTACCTTGAAGTAAAATGTTATGGAAATAAAGAATACTAAGTATTCTTTTTCTTTTAAATTGTTTAAGCTTCATATCACTAATTTAAAACCAAATTGGGGTAACTGGCCCACCATGGCCCTATTACCTCAATATAATATGACCCAATTTCCCGATTTTTAAAAAACGGTGGGACAACTGGGTCATAGTTGTCATGAACCAACAACACAAGAACTAAGCTCAAATAGTACCAGGAATGAACGCTTTACAATCTTTTCTACCATATTTTTCATTTATAACCACAATATTTTAAAAATGTACTTACCGTAGCCTAGTATTCAATTTTTTAGTCATTTAATGTAATTGTATGCATAAAAAAATTCGAACCAAACAAAATTTTTGAAGCACCATGCACACGTAGAATGACACTACCAGTTGTTTTTAGCGAATGATAGGCAGATCTACCAACCACGAAAATCAAACGTAACTGATTTCGCGTTCGCGCGGGAATTGTGAATAGGTGCCCAGTTACCCCGGTGGCCCAGTTAACCATTCTTACCTTACCGTTATTCGTCGCAAAGAATTCCAAATATACCAGCGAATTTACCACTTCACAACTGGTTAATTTCTTCTCTTAAAATTATTATTGGCACTGTCATTAACCTTAATATTTATTTTATTTATGCTCGGATTAATTTCTAGACTATAATATTAACTGTGGCTGTGAAGCCGACATTGGCGTAACTAGGATTTTTGGCTGGGGAGGGCCAGGCCCCCCAACAAACCATCGTCAATACCTATGTATACCTATGAAGACATGAATTTACGTACATACATAACTTTTTCGCACAAATTTATCTGCTTGTTCTTTGATGCCGTTATACGAGGGCAGTCCCGTAAATTTCTGCAGCCTAATAAAACAAAATTTAGTAACCAAAATTTGTTTGTATTATTTTCTCAAAATATTCCCCCTTTAACTCAACATTTACGCATTCGGTAAAACCAATTATTTTCAAAACATAAATTCCACAATTTTTGAGTCACTTGAGAAACAAGGTTTTTGAAGCTTTCCACAGCATCTTCGGGAGTTCCAAATCGCACACCACGCATTTTATCGTTTAATGGAGGAACTAGAAAGTAATCGGAAGGTGCTAGGTCGGAACTGAATGGGGGATAACTTAGCAATTTTAACTCGAAAGTCTCTGAAAATTATATTATTTGATGTGCGGTATGACTAGTTAGAAGCATTGTCATGGTGCAGAACGATCTCATCCCTTGGGCGCCATAAGCCGAGCTTTTTGAATAACGTCTGGTAGGCATATAGTTGTGTACCATTCTGCAGTAACGCTACGTGTATTTTTAAGCACGACAGTTGTGATAGGTCCGGATTTTGAAAAGAAACAAGCAATTATTATCAAGATCGCTTTACTTTAACTGGATTAAGATTTGTTGGAAACATCCTGACTGCAGCTTAGATTCGGGTTCAAATGCATATATCCAGCTTTCGTCACCAGTTATGATGTAAACTGCTTTATATTTACCTTCATCATATACCCAAATGAGTATGTAAAATCTTGTATATTGCAGTCATGCCAATGCCCAAGGTACTCGAAATAATTCTATATGTGACTCGATTGTCCTACTGAAGCATTCTTCGCACAGCGTCTAGTTCGTATCAGTAACTGCTGAAATTTGTCCTTCGCAAAAATCGTCGTTGACTGAAAATCGTTCAAATTTAAATTTATTAAACCAGAAATATACGTTTGGCCACCAAAACCAGCACGAAGTCATCTTTCTTTCAGAGATAAGCAACTCTTAAAGTCATAGTAAATCATGGCTCTAAAATTTTCTCCTGTTATGTTCATTTTTGATGCACAACACTTATTTCAAAACTAACTGTATAGTAACTAAATTTAAACTGTTAAACTAGAAAACAACAAACATTTGTTTATGGCAAGTTACATTTCTATGGTGCACTTGATCTATTGGTATGCAGACATTATGGATGCTACCTACTCTCGTAATGCTACATGTCTAAGGAGCATATCAATAAATTATTTCTCGGTTCATAAACAACATAAAAATGTATAGATTACCTCTTGCAACTCAATGAGGTTGACGGTAAAAAATATTATTTCAGGAGAAACATCACTTGGTTTCCATTTGCACGTTTTTGAGCAACAATTTTTATTTTTTTCTCCGTATCCCCGAAACAAATACTTTCTTGAAAACATCAATATCCTCTTAATTGTTATTGTGATATGTTTTTATTCTATCTTGGGCTAGCAACTGTGGAAATTCAAGCACCACAAAATGTTCTTTGCGGTACATAAAACACTATTAAACATAAAATTCTGGATCGTACTCTTTAAAGCTATAAACTCAACTCTTTAGGCAAACATCTAAATAGCAAGTCACCTTAAGTCTGAACTGGACGAGCCTATAATAGGCAGCTAGCTGTATGTGCCCAGGGAGTAGTTACCGATACACTGAAGTTTTCAACTCCTTTACTTACCAGCATATGAAATAATTGCAATTGTATTTTAATGTGTACATAAATTGATCCTTTATTTGTAGAAAACTTGAGAGAAACTAACAAAAATGGTGTAAATTTAACTAAAAAAAATATTCAGACGAAAGCAGTGTCTTCATAGTAATTATTAGCTAACTAATAACGTTTTTTCTTGTATATTATTATTCATTAGAGTCATCCGTCCAACATATGGTATTTATACTATAAAGTTTTTAAGCCAAAAAAAGGTAATAAAACTAGAAAATGTAAGAATGTGTGAGGGTCGATAATCAACCCGTTAGTTTAAATGGGTTAATAAAAAAAGCAGATTTTTAAATTTATTTAACTTCTATTTTTCTGGGGTGGGCCAGACGGCACTCTGGGGAGGGCCTGGCCCCCCTGGCCTCCCCGCAAGTTACGCCAATGGAAGCCGATTTAAAAGTTCTTGTATCAGGGCAGAGCTTCTTGCAATTAAATAGGTGTCCTTAGCATACCACCATGGCAATTTCGACGTAGCCTATACCACTAAAAAATAGTATTTGGCTATGTCTTGGCATTAATGTTTCTGTTAATTTTAGTTATAAACCTGAAACTTGTAAACCACGGAATCATGGAAAACAATAATGGAACAAACTCACCTAGCACTGAGGCCGAACGTCTTCCTAAGGTAAAAAACGTCTTCGTATTTGTGATAAGAAAATCGTCTCATTTAAAACATTTATTCTCCTTAACTACATAGAAGTATTTTTAAAGCAGGTAGTTCTAGTTTTAGAACTGCTTGGCGCAATACTATTTCTGGTTACACACTTTATACCGAACCTTACACCAGAGTTGTATGCTTACTTTGTAACGCCACTGTTTGACAATGGACTGTGACTTCACTGATTTGTTGATGTAGATAACTGCATTACAGATAGAATTTAATAAAACAAGATGTAATGAATGCTTGGCTAAAAGTATAGTTAAATACTAAATTAAAAATTATTTAGCCATTCTTTTAACAATTCGTTATACATGACGCCCCACGTTAGGTGCCATTGTTAACGGATTGTTAAAAGAATTTCTAGCACACATCCCATCTTGTTATATTACATAATATCGGTAATGCAGTTATCTACATCAATAAATCAGTGGCGTCACAGCCCATTGTCAAACAGTGGCGTTACACTATGGTTAAAAGTGTAGTTAAACATTAAATTAAATTTAACAATTCGTCATAACTTTCATTACATAACAATAACTAATATAATATTTTATGGGCAGACATTTAAAAGGCGTCCAGGCACCGTCAATCAAGGTCATCATTACGAAAATAAAATGGTGGCCCTGCTTAGTTTACGATGTGCAGCCAATACAAAGGAGGAAACTTGGATAGCAACTAATGCAGATGGCTTGGGTGCCTTTGATGACGTTTTCATATTCAAGCAGTCCCCAAATGGCCCTTCTGCATGCTGCATCCAGTTGAAACATAAGAACCGGTCCTTGCCTATACGAAATTGCGAGTTCATTGGTGGCAAGCAATGTAAAAAGTGCGAGTGTAAGAGTAAGAATTTCTTGTTTGAGAAATACGAGAAAAGCTTCACCGAAATAAACAAAATGATGGAAAGCTCTTCTGGAGACGAACTAACTGTTATGCGATTGCTACGTAAAAGTTTTATTCAGATATACATATTACTTACCAATAGGGAAATTGGGGAATTTGATTTATTAAATAAAATAACCGACGACAGGCTGGGGTGGTTGAATTTAGTGAATACCCGTGGAAATTTAAATAATGTCTATCAATTTAATGAAAGTATGGCAAGTAATCGCAGTTTGGCAGATAATTTTTTTTTATTATCGAATCAGCTTAATGTTAATCATCTTAACGACATAATTCAAGCAGAAATGCGAAAGTTTACAGCTCCGGTTAGTCTAACCGAAAGAAAATTGCAAGAAGTTGCCGAAAAATTCATACATTTTGTATCTACTTGGTCAGATATGAATGAAAATTGTTTGCATTTCCTCACTAACCTCCAAGTCACCAATGAAGTAATGTACATATTGTTAACTCCTCACATATTTGATCTATCTAAGCAGGCTTGTAGCTATTATCATCCTCTTCAATACGACATTTGGAATAAAATTATTCTCGACCAAAAAAGCTCAATAATTATTGTAGACTATAGCGAGCCGGTATGTAAATTTCTAACACAACTTCTTAGCTATGGAATACTAACGTATTATCATCAACCAGTAAAAATATGGGACGATCGCTTGTGCCCTGATGTTTTAAATAGTCTCTTTGCACAACACCAAGATCTTAGAGAAGTAGTGAATGGGACCTTGGAAAGTATGACTTTGATAGACCTTTATAAATCGCTATGGTTTTGTAACAAACTTCCCCTATTGGTGCAAGTTGATTGTGTGGAGACCTATAGAGAGGTTGAACAGATCTCCAAGCTATCGACTAGCAAATTGAAGATTATTATTATAAATAAATCAAATGAGCCACTTTCTGCAAGCAATGACGTTGCAACGACACTACAAGTACAAGATACAAATCTTGCGGAAGAGCTATTGAACCGCCCAGTAGTAATGCAAGGGAGGTCATCGATTTTATTGCAAGAACTTATGAATGACGACATGCTTAAGCATATGAATTTCAATGACGTGATACACTTGTTATGTGAGAGTCTACGCATTGGGAACGATTTACAACCTCTAGAAGAATATGTCATGGAAAGAAATGTATCTTCTGTGTGTTTAGCGCGAGAAGTACTGAAAACTGTTCCCGAGGAATTGTTTTTAATACATTGCAGCGGCCACATCGATTTCGAAAGTTTGGATTTACCTCCAAAAGTATGTTATCCCAATGAAATTTATAACATGGATTTAAACAACTATCAAGTGATATTTTTCGAACATACACGAGATTTGGAGCAACTGTTCAACGCTCTACCCGCAGATAAGATAGTTCATCAACTATTTCTACACGGTTGCAATGATTTGAAGTGGTGCAAAAGTAGAGGAACTGTAAAAAATATTCAGTCGTATCGACTTCCGACCAAGAACAACGACTTCCTCCCTCTAGCCTCATTTGATAACACAGTAAACATCGTTAGTGCTGGCCCGGGAATGGGCAAGACTGTGTTAATGGATTGTCTTGCAGTTAAAGTACTATCAAACGCATGGGTACTCAAAATAGATCTGTACGCACATCGAGAATACTATAAAAGCGAAAAATGCAGAAACGACAATACTCCAGCTAGTCAGCACTTGTTTTGCTTCTACGAAAAAACTATGAAAAATTCCTCGAATGACACAAAACTAACCAAAAGTATTTTTACTAAGTGCATGGATGAGAGAAGAATAGTGGTATTACTAGATGGGTTTGACGAAGTTTCGTATTTGTACAAAATGGAAGTAACGAATGTAATAAAATCTTTGCAAAGGGAAGGTTTTCAAATGTGGATAACGACGCGACCACATATGGAGTCATATTTGGCAGAAGAACTAGATAGTTTTCCCCTCTTCTTGAAACCTTTCAGCGTGGATGAGCAAAAAACGTTTCTTAAGCAATACTTTTACACTTCCACTAACGATTTAGTTCGGACTCCAATGAAAAGAATAGAAGTGTTTGTTGACCAGCTATTGGAAGCCGCTAAAAATAACTTGAGCAAGAGAGACACCGAATTTACTGGAATCCCCCTACAAACAAAGCTGCTAGCTAATTTTTTTACTGATCACTACAGACGCTACATCTCAAATAAGTGTGAAGTTACTTTAGATAAGCATTTTGATTTGTTAAGTCTGTATCATAATTTTGTAAAATCCAAGATCGAATTGTTCTATGAAAGGCGTGGCGAAGAAGCCGAAACCACCAAGATGTATAAAACACATCACTCTTTTGCAATGAATTTTATATTTCCCGAATCTGGTTTCCAAGCAGCGGTGGATGAAATCTTCAAACGGAAATGATCTGGAAATTATTCAAAGGGCGGGGCTTATAACCTTTAAAGATTCGAATGTAAGTTTTGTACACAAAACTTATGCCGAATATTTGGCAGGCGAATGGCTGTCGGAAAACTTTAAAAATGATGGACCACTACTAAAAGCTACCACAATCGTACTAAAGAAACGGTTCGAATGGGAGTACGGTTTTGTATTCAACATTTTTGATAGAATGATGGCACAAAAATGTCCTCTGCACTTATCTCTTATTAACGGAAATTTGGAATTGACTCGGGAGCTGTTGGTAAACTCGCCCAATCTAATCCACTTATGTGATGATTTCGGGAGATCCCTTCTTCACATAGCAGAGATATATGGAACTTATTGCCCATATCAGATATTCAGTGAACATTTAATACGTCTAAACTACTTTAAAATTCCAAATATTGTCGAACAGATTATAAATCACGATATCAACAGTAACTTGGTAGATGGTCTAGGATATACAGCAATAGATTACGCTATTGCTAGTGGATCGTTTGCTATCGCAGACAAAATGTGTGCTAGATCGAGTTCATTAAACGTTAATGTTAAAATTAGCCTTGACACTAAACACGAATACTTTTCATACTGTGGAATATCTGGTTATAAAAATTTGTTTAAATATTTTCTAAAATATTTTGCTCATCAAGATTTACTCAATATACCTGTAGATGCAGATTGTAGCAGTGAGGAAGAAGATGAAGACGAACAAGAAATTAATTTGATTTCTAAAGATCAAAGCCGAATGGAAACAGTTGGTGTAATACCAGATCAAGACCTGTGTGCCTACTGCATGGATGATTGTGATGGATTAGTAACTGATAAGATAAGTTTAATTAAAAATAGTCTCCAAAGTCTTGTGAATGAATTTCGGGAAGCAAGTATATCGGAGTTATTTATTATTTTCAAAGACAATTACTTTAAGGACCTCCATTTGGCGGCAGCTTTCGGTTCGGAAGAAAATGTGAGGTTTATTATACCTCTCGACTCGTGTATTAACAAGCAAGATATATATCTACGTACGCCACTTCACTATGCCGTAATATTTGGATCGTATGGAGCGGTAGCAGCACTCGTGGAGTACGGAGCCAACGTCAATATTCAGTGTGAAGATGGATACACGCCTCTCCACTGGGCTGTTCTTAAATCCAGAAAAGATATTGTGACATATCTGTTAGACAAACGTGCAAATCTTAACTTAACTGATAATAATAAACAAACTGCCGAACAATTGGCTTTAGAAATTGAAGACAAGAGGATCATAAATTTGTTCCCTACAATAAAAACCGATGCAAAAATTTCTTCTGAAGCTTTTGATACCTTTTATCATCAGCGAATAAATATCGATGATAGAATCATAACCATTTTGTTAGATTACTGGAACATAAGGGTAGCTGCATCTGCAAATACCTTCGAAAACAGCGAGAATATTGAAAAGACAATTTCATTGCATTCTGCAGTCATGTCGGACAATGTGGAGATGGTGAAATTAATTATAGAAAAGGGATGCGACATAAATGCTCGCAATTATGCCTCTGAAATTGCTTTACGCTGGGCAGTTTTTATGGAGAATAAAGAAATAGTCCAGTTTCTGCTGGAAAATAAGGCAGATGTTAATTTGTCGGACAGATATGGATATACGCCTCTGTTCTACGCAGTTGATAGCGACTTGGAAGAAATTACGTCGCAACTTTTGAAAAGCGATAAAACAAATAACAATAACGGAGTATTGCATATTGATTCTTTAAAAGCAGCAATTCAAAATGGAAATTCAAATATTGTGCGTATGTTTGTATCCCATGATGTGGTAGTAAGTGCTAAACACTTTAAGAGATTTTTAAACATTGCAGCGGAAAGGGGTTTTGTTGAAATTGTACGTTTACTCATAACCATTCGCCCCAACGACGAGGAAACAATACAGGGTTTAAACGAGGCATTGCTTTTTGCAATAGAAAATGGACACATCGAGATTGCCCAACTTCTGGTAGAACAAGGGGCAGATTTTAATGCTTTGGATGGAAACAAAAACTCTGTTTTACACTGCGCAGCACTCAGTGCATCAAAAGAGATAATGTCGTGGGTTTTGAGTCTTGAAACTGATGTAAATACGCAAAACGTCGAGGGAGAGACTCCCTTGTTTCTGGCAGCAGACAAAAATAATCCTGGTGTAGCTTTACTTCTGCTTCAACACGGTGCCGATGCTAAAATTCTAGATTTCCATCTGAATTCCGTACTGCATATTGCTGCGGAATGTGGATCCACAGAAGTAGCTCCTCTGTTGTTGCCTGCAGTGAACATAAATCAGCAGAATAAGGACGGAGAAACACCATTACACGTGGCGGTTAAAGAAGATCAACTGGAATTTGTCAAATTTCTCTCTATATATACCCCAGCGACCGACATAAATGACCAAAACGGACATTCAGTTCTACATTGCACTTTACATTTCGGACGTTTTGATATTTTTTGCGAACTCTTGCGTATTTACAAAAACATAGATCTCAATCATCAAAGTTCGTCTATGGGTTACACGTTTCTTCATATGGCAGTCTCCAGCGGTCACAAAGAGACTATCGACTTGCTTTTGAAAAGAAAAGCCGACGTCAACATGAGCGACATTTGCGGAAATACTGTTTTACATCATTCGGTGTGTGCTAAGACAGAAGTAGTTTCCTCGTTATTGGATGCAGGAGCTGATATCAACAAGCGAAACGACGACGGAGCAACCCCATTGCATTTAGCTGCACAAGCGGCATCTTTAAGCATTACGCAACTATTCCTTGACAAAGGAGCAGACGTTAGGGTTATTGATAACAAGGGAAATACTCCATTAAATTTGTTAATCTACACTATCGCAAAATCTTATGATACCAAAAATTACGAATATATCAAGAATGCAATAGATATTGCACGTTTAATAATTGAACACACCGTAGACGTCCAATCCATGAGTGATGTCATAGCTCTTCTGTTTGATAGATAATATCCTGTGTTTAAAAAAAAAACTCATTCGCAGCATGCCATAATCAAATTGAAGTTTGCCATAACTTGATACATACCCATTGAAGCAAATGAACTACCATAGGTCAGAAAGAATTACATTTTCATCTTGAACTATTTTCCCAAAAATATACAAAACACTTAATAAAACAGTTGTTGTGTAAATTCCATTTAATTTTCCTTTTTTCTTGATACAAGTAAACTTAATTCAATGTAAACTTTTCGTTGTCAGAGTGGCAAATATTTTCACAAACAAAATGCAATCTGAAATTCACTTACTTAAGTTAAGACATTATTAGATTTTTTATCTTTCTTTCCAAGGCCTGCCCTAAATGAGTTGGTTTTTGGAACACACGATACAATTAATCAAAAATTATGTATTATACAATAGCATCTTTGTTTTATTACTAGTTATAAGAGCATCAGAAATTTCTCTATTCACAACTTTCTTATTTCAACGATATTATCAAAACAGCCATCTCTGCAGTTCTTTTCAATAAAATAACTATGCCTTCTTTCTTGTCCCATATAATTATCTGCTATTCTATGAGCCATCTGCTGCCCACCATGGGCAGATCGCTAACTTTACTAATTAGTAATTTAACAATAACTTACGTTTTATCAATTTCAATAAAGATGTGTTGTTCTGAGTTTATTCCTGTAACTTGCTATAGTGTCTTCAGGCCGTATAGCTTGCATTAGGTACAGTACAATGCCTTATTAACGAGAAAGAATACCTATTTCAAAATTATCTGATAAATTATTTCACTTCGACATTTTTATTGCATAGATTATACCACTCCCTCTAACATCAACCAATGAAAAACGGCAAAATGCATAGTTACGCATGTACTAATTTTTGATAATGTACATAGCAACTGACAATCACATATCTTCCTGATTAATAGGTGATAATCACACGCCTTCACAAACATCACGTTACCTGCTGTCAGTACAATTGTCATAACAACAACCACATTAACTGTACTTTTAATATTTAAAATACACTATTCAAAAGTTGTTTATTGACTCGTGATATAATCTAGCCGAATGCAACTCGAGTTACGATACCAGAGTAGCCAAGCTGGCATAAGATAAGCTTATCTAGTAGATATGCAGCATCCGGAGTGCGAATGTTGCATTAGATTATAGTTTACTTTTGTAGAAATGCATTAAGAGCGCTTCACTTTACGTTTAGACACCTTCAGTGCATAATGTAATTTCCGTCTATGTTTTATTGGAAAATAAAGTTAGTTTTTAAAAACTTGTTTTCCTGGACGTAAAACAAAACTGGCGCAGTCTTGGTGGATTCTTGGAGAAGATACGACATTCCGACCATTGAATAGCCGTATTTTTCTGGTATTTCAATACTTAACCAAGAATTCGACATCAACATCCCTTGGGGACCAGATCCAGGCTTCCGAAGGAACAAAAATCGTCCGCTGGATTCCTGTGGCGTTTCCTCAACCTGCGACAACAGCGAGCCAACTTGCCGATCTTTGCGAGGGACACACATCGCCCCGGATTAGCACCGCTGGTTCCTGTCCTGCTCTATTGGAGAGTCCTGCTCTATTGGAGAGCCCTGATCATCGAGATCACCAGGTCATCGAGACCACTACGATATGAAGTAAGAAATTTCAAGTTATTAAAGTGAATTAAACAAAGTATTAAACCCCTACTAACATTACTATTAAATACTAATTTTAAGCGCAATTGATTACTAAATTGAGGCATCCGTCTTGATATTGATAGACAATATAAGCCGTTGGTTCTTTTTGTAATCAAACATTGCATATTAGATTTTAAGATCAAGGAGGGCGTGGTAAGCGTGACCGTTAGCGTGTGCGATAGGCCCACTTAATTTTGCTAACGCACTCTCGCCTCTCTGTGTAGGTACCGTGAATTAGGCCCTACTAATATTTAAAAAAACAAATAAATCAAAGTGAAATTTAAATTTGAATGTCCAGAGATCGATCGAGATCACCGTTAGGTCGTGTAAGACCATCATTTTTAAGTAATTGTAACGAATCTATACACATTAACATGGTTGACCAAGTTCAACAAACATCCGCAACGCAAAATGCCTCACAAATTCAACAGGCAGCACCATTTGCCGGTTACCCGATAGGTTTTCATACCTCACTTTTAAATGAGATACCAAGGTACGAAGGCAACCCCGCGGAGTTATCAGAATACATAAGGGCTGTCGAAGACATTTTCGATCAGTTCTGGCAAACAGAAACCCCAACAGCATATATTAACAAGTTATTGCTCTCATCTGCAAGAAATCGTCTCAAAGGCGCTGCACTTGAGGTAATAACAGGGCAAACATTTAATTCATGGGATTTGCTAAAGCAAACCCTTATAGACAATTTTGGAGATCAACGTTCCGAGTTAAATATACGGATAGATCTCACTAGGTTACATCAATTCCAGAAGGAATCCCCTGTAAATTTTTATAACAGAATTAGATCCTTATTGGCAGTATTAAACTCAAAAATTGCTTTAGGCTCAGAAGATCAAGTTATTAAAGACTTTAAAATAAAAGATGCTAAAGATCTAGCACTTAAAATTTTAGTGGGTGGACTACTCGAACCGTTAGGAAGCTTCATAAGAGGTAAATCCCCAGCTTCACTGGAAGTAGCTCTACAACACATTAAAGACGAATTAGACATAAGATATTTCCAAAATTTAAATAAACCTCAAAATACTAGTCAATCAAAATTTTCAATAACCCCTGAAACGTTTAACAAAAAACCCAATTACCCTAGTCAAAATTATAATCAACATAATTATCAGCACCGTTCTACAAATCAAACTGATAACCGTTTTTCAAACAAAAATCAATTTTATAACCCTAGACCTAATCAAAACACGAATACGCAATTCCAATCAAAACCATTCTCAAATTTTATACCAAAATATTCAACGCAGAATAATGACGTATTCGCCCCAAAAAGAAATTTCCAGCATAGCTTCAAGCCCGAACCAATGGAGCTATCAACCATTAAAAAGCGACCAGCTTCACAACAAGCTACTCGCGCTACCATACCAACTAGACCATTTAACCCGAATTTCAGACAAAATTATATCAGGCAATCGAATCAGCCACCTAATTTTATATCTGAAGAACTACATCATACCCAACTAGACACTGAATATTCTGAACAAACGAATCCATATCAATTTGAAAATTATTCTCCCGAAATGGACGAAAAATATCCAAATTGCCCTACAGACGATCCTTATCATCATCAACTTCCTGATGAATCACCAGAATATTATGAAAACTTTGACGAACAAGAAACAAATTGCTTTCCTGAACGAACTGTAAATTTTTAAGCACTGGCCTCGGAAAAATTGATTCTTTTTCTATTAATCCATCACCTTCCTTACCCTATATATTATTACCTAATTCAAACAAAAAATTACTCATTGACACAGGAAGCTCTAAAACTATTTTAAATCCAAATTTTGTATATGAAAATTTTCCGGACACTATTTATGAATCTCCTTTCGAAATTACGACTAGTCATGGCACTACTCAACACCAGTACGTAGCCGAAGTACCGATACTTGCTTTATTCAACGAAGAAGGTACCCATCAGGTATATCTTTTCGACTTTAACCCTTCATTTATAGGCCTTATCGGATCAGATTTATTATCCCGTTTACCAGCTAATATAGACTACAAGTGGCAACACATTCAAACAGAAAAAACAGCCGTTCCCTTTTTCTATAACGAAACGTTAACCAAAGAACAACAACAAAAACGTAACTTTTGTAATTTTATGAAACCTCAAACTCAAGACACAATACGACAGGTACGCATTGAACCTCGAACCGAAAAATTTATTAGACTTCCAGCAGTTGGAAGTAACGGAACCAAAATTGCCCCTAGAATTAAATTTACGAAAGATTTAATAATGCCGTCAGCAATTGTTAAACTTAAAAATAATTATTTTATGACCTCTATCGTTAACATGTCCAGTGAACCACAAACACTGACTATTGACCAACCCTTTTATCTTGACGATTTCGACAATTTCGAACAGGACCACGTACAAATCAATCACCATAACGTTAATCAAACGACAATTAAACAGAAACTTTTGGAAAATCTTAATAATAATCTCAGACTAGACCACCTTAACACGGAAGAAAAATCCTTACTTACAAACTTGTGTCACGAATATAAAGATATTTTCTATCATCCTGAAATCCCTCTTTCCTCAACTAACATAACTAAACACCATATCCGCACTAAAACGAATCAACCAATATTCACAAAAACATATAGATACCCTCATTGTCACCGAGAAGAAGTTCGGACCCAAATTAATAAAATGTTAGATGAAAAAATCATTGAACCATCCGAAAGCCCGTACAATTTTCCCATATGGGTTGTACCCAAGAAATTAGACGCATCCGGTAAGCGAAAATTTCGAATAGTAATCGATTACCGCAAGTTAAATGAACACACTATAGAAGATAAATTCCCCTTACCTAATATCGAAACTGTATTAGACCGCCCAGGTAGATCCAACTATTTTACCACCCTCGATCTAGCGAGCGGATTTTATCAAATTGAAATTGAACCCCGAGACAGAGAGAAAACTGCTTTTTCTACGGAAGAAGGCCATTTTCAATTTCGCCGAATGGCAATGGGTTTAAAAAATAGTCCAGCTGCGTTTCAGCGAATGATTAATGCAGCCCTTACAGGACTCACCCCGACGCAATGCATGGTATATTTGGACGACGTGATAATCTTCTCAACTTCTTTACAAGAGCACTTTCAAAGACTCAAAAATATTTTTCAAAGATGTCGCGATACAAACCTAAAGATACAATTAGATAAATCTGAGTTCCTTCAGAAATCAGTTAAGTACTTAGGTCATGTGATAACCCCACAAGGAATTAAACCTGACCCAGCCAAAATTGAAGCGATACAAAAATTTCCTTTACCAAAAACGAGAACCGAAATAAAGTCATTTTTAGGCTTACTAGGCTACTATAGGAAGTTCATCAGAGACTTCGCTAAGCTTACAAAATTTTTGACCATATGTTTAAAGAAAGATAACAAGATTATTCACAACCAAAATTTTATCGATTCCTTTGAGCATTTAAAAACCATCCTTACAAACCAACCGATTCTAGCATATCCAAATTTCGATCAACAATTTGAATTGACCACGGACGCTTCCAAATTTGCCCTCGGAGCTGTCCTATCCCAAAATTCGAAACCCATTTGTTTCGCATCACGAACGCTTAACGAAACCGAACAACGCTACTCCACAATTGAACGGGAGCTTTTAGCTATTGTTTGGGCAACGAAAAATTTCAGACCCTACCTTTTCGGAACCAAATTTACTCTATATACCGATCACCGACCACTAGTTTGGCTTAGGAACCTAAAAGAACCCAATTCAAAATTAACAAGATGGGCTCTTAAATTAGAAGAGTTCAACTTCGATATTAAATATTTACCAGGAAAAAGTAATAAAGTTGCCGATGCACTCTCTCGTGTACAAATTTACCCTCTAACCGTGAATGACGAAATCATGAACGACATTGATAATATTCTACAAGACGCAAATAGAATAACTACCCCAAATCCGAATTTAAACCCTACCAATATGAGCATTGCTCCAGAAAGACCTGATTCACCCGATTTTGACGACTTCAATGTGCCAATATTTAACCCACCATCGAATAATCCTTCGATTTCTCAAAATATTATTGAGAATGATAACGAATCCTTGAATGACACGATTCACACACAATTAGAATCAACTCCCACTATAGACATATGCGAAAAACCGCTACAGTGTTTCCCTAGACAAATTGAATTTATTGAAGCAACCTTACCTAGACAAATTAAAATGACAACTTTTGATAACAATAAGCATCTAAGTGTTTTCCTTAACCAGTCTAATAAAAATTCTAAATTTCACGAATTACTCATCGAACATTGCGAACCAAAAACCCACTATTACTGTTATTTTTCAACCGACAAATTATATCAAGAATTTTCACAATATCTTATCTCAATTTCCAACGAAAATTCCCCAAAATTCCATCGTTGTATGACTCAAATCACTTATGTTACCGACCCCGAAGCACGAAGCGAAATTATACAAAGTTACCACTTAGGCAAAACGAACCATCGTGGCATAAAAGAAACGTACGAACATCTTCTAAGAAAATACTATTGGAGATCCATGCAGAAAGACATTGAGCGATTTATAAACAATTGCAATATATGCAAACAACATAAATATAATAGACACCCTCTTAAACAACCGTTACAAATGACTCCTACGTATAGTCGACCTTTTTATATTCTCCATATGGACATCTTTCAAATTAATAATCAAAAATATTTAACCCTAATTGATGCCTTTTCTAAATATGCGCAAGCATACTTTTTGAGATCCAGTAATATCATAGATGTTACCGATAGGCTATTTTACTTTATCACTACGTATACTGCCCCTCGAATCCTCGTAGTAGATAACGAACTTAACAAGCAACCATTGAAAGATTTTGCACAGTTGCATCAGATTACACTTCATGCGACTACCCCCTACAATCACACATCAAATTCGCCCGTAGAAAGACTACACTCGACTCTGATCGAACAGTATCGACTATTAGGCGATATACAAGAAAATCGTAAAATTCCCTATGCAATATTGGCATATAATCATACATTACATTCAAACCTAAATTATAGTCCTTTCGAAATACTATTCGGACACACCGAATGCAAAAACCCATTTGATTTGGATTACGCAAAAACATTTCTAGAAACTTACGTAAACGACCACCAAAAAATTATGAAGGATGTTTATAATAATTTAGCTAATAAACAAGAACAGACTAAGGACAAACGTAACGAAAAAATCAATAAATCCCGAAAAACCCATGTTTTCAAAATTAATGACAAAGTATACATTAAGACCAATGAACGAAATAAGAAAAGCCCTAAATTCACTGGCCCATATATCATCACGAAAATACACGAACACGACACCTATGATCTAAGAAATGAACCGAACGGAACAACCCTAAAAAGACATGCTAACGAGTTGCTTCCTCTTTCAGGACACCACTCGTTATATTCCTCGCCTGGACCCTCGTCCTCAGCGAAGTAGTTATACATCCCTTAATAGACAACCCCGGACTATACCCCCTGGTCAAAGGAAAGGCACACCTTAAAGAAAGTGAATGGACCCTAATTAAAATATTAAACTATTCCCCTATATTAGATAACTATAACCTTTTTCGACAAAATCTTCTAGAAACAATTGCCAACCTCACTAATAAACACTACGTAACAAGCTACGCGATCTTTGATTATGATAACCAATTATTAATCCTAAAACAGTATTTATCAAAAACAGATCAATTAATTAAGCAACTATTTCCCACTACCAAATTACGCAAACGAAGTATATTCGACGGATTAGGTAGTGCAATTAAATTCATTACAGGCAATTTAGACGCCAATGATGGACAACGATATGAACAATTAATCGGCACATTATCCCAAAATTCTGAAAAGCAGAAAACGATCCTATTAGAACAGGCGCAGATCCTTAATGACACCATAAATTCCTTCTCTGAAAATATTAAGCAATTATCCCGAAATCAAGAAATGCTAAATATAAATCTCAATAAAATGTTTCAACAAATTAATAAAGATATGAATCTTATTTTCGGAAAATCATCTACTCAAAATCTGTTAGACCAATCGACCTTTTCTTTACAACTTTTAATTAATACCCTAGAAGAATTGGAAACCGCTTTAACTTTTGCGCAGAATCACCAAATTCACTTTTCGCTAATTAACAACGACGATTTAACAATTGCTCTAAGCAATATTTCCCAAAACCTACAAGCAATTCAATTTAGTACGAAAAAACAACTCCAGTTACCCTATCCAGTTACTCGTGAAAACCTGCACCTATATGAATCCCTAATTAAAATTAAAGTTTACCAAAAAGACTCTATTTTCACCTTCATCTATGAAGTACCGTTAATCAAGAAAACTGAATATCAATTAATGCAGTTAATTCCATTCCCTGCGTCTATACAGGAAAAACAATTTCGAATGACAATCCCCACTTACAATTCTATTTTATTTCACGACCAATTTAGCGTACCAATTAAGCTCGATAGCTGTACACCAGTATCGACCCATTATTTCTGTAATCAAGAAAATCACTTTATTATCCCAAATATTAAGCTTTGTGAGACCCAGCTGTTATCGTTTGCCAATAATCAAACTTGCAGTCCATATCTTTTTGAATTACAACATGTCAAAATAATACCCCTCACTAAATCCTCCTGGATCGTTAGCACGCCCACTAAAACAGTAATTGATATAAAATGTAAAAGCTTTTTGACAAAAAAGTCACTTGAAGGATCAAATATTATCCATACTACCCCTGATTGCCTAGTGCAGATTGACCACGATGACGTATTGTTCACATTGGAATCAACAAGCAAAAAAGAAATCTCCATGGAACTGCCTTCCATTGATCAAATTAAAAACTCCCTAAATTTAGTGAATCTATCAGTGATTGACATTACTCACGTAGATATGTACAAGTTAGGAAGAGACCAACTTAGATTAAATAATCAAAAAGAACAATTATTATATCATAATTCCCCAGTGGAACACGGTCTAAGTATTGGCTCTATAATATTAACCATAGTATTAATAATAAGTATATGTTCTATAATTTCATATATGTATTGGAAGCGTAACTCGTTCCTCATTTTATTAGAAAAACATTTTACAAACACTAATCTTGCGAAAGCAACAGATCCTAAAGAACAAGTTAATTCAATACCATTAATTCAAGTAAATTCATAAGTTCATTTTTAACTTGGACATTGATAAAAACTGTAATCAATATCCAAGGTCTTATCGGCGGAGGAGTTACGATACCAGAGTAGCCAAGCTGGCATAAGATAAGCTTATCTAGTAGATATGCAGCATCCGGAGTGCGAATGTTGCATTAGATTATAGTTTTCCTTTGTAGAAATGCATTAAGAGCGCTTCACTTTACGTTTAGACACCTTCAGTGCATAATGTAATTTCCGTCTATGTTTTATTGGAAAATAAAGTTAGTTTTTAAAAACTTGTTTTCCTGGACGTAAAACAAAACTCGCGTTAATATTTATATATTATTTGTCATTTTTGTCTCTTAGATAGCTCAGTGAACATATAATCCTCTTAATACCTCAGTTGGTGGCTTGTGAAAGATCGCTATTCGCCAAAACAGAATCTGGTTTCCCGTGTAGCAACTTTAAATAATTTACAAGGAAAACCAATTTGCTACATTAATCTACTGACTGCAAAGCACATATAAACGAATATAGAATTTTAAATGTCTAGAACTAGAACAGGAACAACAGACTTATTTT
>CALNHX010008505.1:0-59840 GCA_940337035.1 Agriotes lineatus | reverse complement strand
AAATAGAGTAAAGTATGTAGAAGTACTGCGAATGATTTAGATAGATATCACTAGGTTAGCAAGAAATTAAAAAAATTGAGATGTTTCTTATACATATTTGATAATGACTTATTTTTTATGTGAGCAGGTATAGATTTGTACATTAGGGTACGCACTATTAAGTTTCTCTTAGGGTACGCGAACAAGCGATTTTGGAGACCATTGGTCTACATAAAAGAAAACTGTTTAACACGATTGACGTTGCAAAAATTCTGGTGCAACATGGACATGTTTACACCTATTTTTCTTTATTTTATTATTAAATAACAAAAGATAACTGTCAAAAATATAGTATGTATATGCAAATGTCAAAATAAATAAATTTGATGCAAGCTTATGAAAATGCAGAGACAGCCTAATGAAATAGTATATAATTTCTGTATTTGTAACAAAATACATACAGAGTGGTTAAAAAACAGCTACATCTAGTTGGCTTTGAAATTTGTTTGCTTGTAAATTTTTATGTGCAGCAAATTGCTATTGGTATTGCATGATGGGAAATTCACAGCTAACTAGATGTAGCTTTTTTTTAACCACTCTGTATGTAGTTTTTGAGAGTTTATTTAGCCGCCATGTCGAAATGTCTCGTTTGAAATATTAAAAAAACAAAAATTAATAGCGCAGAAATTGATCCGGAAGACCAACAGATACGGAATGATGAAACCTAGTGTTTAACTAATTTGGTTAAAAGAATGAAAGCATGCAAGAGTGTTTGCCATAGAGAGGTGGGTGTCATGCCAAACGCTTTCTACTTCAATAATTGTTGGAACAGTCACCATGCAGTCCAGATTTAGCTTCTTGTGACTTCTTTCTATTCCCGGAACCCAAATAAAAATTCGTGACCTCACATTTTCGCCTCCGAAAAACGCAGTACCAGAATTGAAGGCGTTTCTAAGATACCTGTATTGAATATGTGGAGGGTACATTGACAAAATATAACTGGCTTAGCAGCATATCTACAAATTGATTTTTTTAAAAACTCAATTGCAGCAGGCCCTAGATAGCTTGAAACAGTTGGCAATACTGAAATGTATTGTTGGTTTTGCGTCAGTTCTGACACAGACTGACGCAAAACCTAACCTGCTAACCTCGAATTTGACATAGACCTACAGTGTCACCAACAATACATTTTAGTATTGCCAACAGATTCAGGCTATCCAGGGTCTGCTGCAATTGAGTTTAAAAAAATCACTTGGTATGTTTGTTTCATTTTATTCAAATACTTTTCGACTGGCCCTCGTGTGTGATAATTAAGTAGTCTCTTAGTTGGCGAATATAGCAGCTGAGTAGTTAATTTAAATTGGTCACTATTATCAAACATTTTTTTAACAAATCAGCGCTAACAAATGCAATATACTCTTTACTTGACTCCTTTTCGACAAAGATTTGAAATTGGTTGTTAAATAAAACAACATTAATTATTCTTGGACTTTTTTATTGCCCATAAATGCGTACAGATGATTGAAAATGTTCCAGGATGTGAAAATTGAGATAAAATTTGTGTTTTACATTTCAAGTTAAGTATTTCTTAGCTGGACTTAGCTACGGAAACTATTGTCGTCTTATTAAATCAGGAGCAGTGAAATCCAGTGAAATTCTACAAAGCAGAAATTGAAACTATAAAAGAACGAAACAAATAGTATACAAATAATGTAAAAAAAAATCCGACGTATCACATCTTCGCCGTTTATGACGCTAGAAATTACTAATAAAAGTAGTATAAAAAACGTTGGGACCCGTCAATTTTTATATTCATTTGGGCATTTTTTTCAAATAAAATCTACATATAGGGTGACCCGCGTAGCAGGTATGACGTCATCGATGTTTTTTTAATGGCAACTTTCTTTTTTTATTGCGGAATTTGAAAGAACGCATTTTTTTACTTACGCTAAGCTAATTTTTGCGTATAGTTCACATGACCAAAATTCAGAAAAAACATTGAAATTGCACAATACTAAATCGTCACTCACTTGATGAACAACTTTACTAAGTAATGTTGAGAGGATTATCCACGTTTTCAAGCAACGTAAATCATTCAGTAATGATTTTCCAGATTTCATATTACTTTAAATATGCCAGTGGCGACTGGTCCTTGTGGGCTCAGGGGTTCGAACCTCCCAGCCATCAACGGTCTGTTATTAGAAAAAAGTAACTATTGTATAATTGAAAATATATTTTATAATTTTATCCTACCATTATAATATAACAAGGTTTAAGTAATGAGATCCGAAGATCACTATTCGATTCCACTTAAAACATGTAAAACAATGTACACGAAGTATGTCAGCATAACATGAGTTATGTGTCAAAACACTCGCTCGTATTATATGCATTAAGCAGCTGGCGGCTGCTGTTGGCTCTTCGAAACCGCGCTCTAAACTCGTATTGGCATTAAGGGCAAAAACACGATCGCTGCGATTTTTGAGCTGCCACCGCCGCAGACTCGCAGGCTTATTGTTATATTGACAAATATTGCGCTCGGGAAAATGTAATGCGATTGGTCGATCCAGCAGCCGCCGAGCGATACCATAACTTCTTGGACATATTGTGCAAACTTTAGCATTGTAAATGATTGCAATGTAGCAAGGAAACTCTTGTATCATTGTGAGTTGTGTTTGGATGATCTTACATATATCGGTTACAGTTGGAGCGTGTTTATTTATCTTGAGCGATTTTGGTTGTTTCGTGCAGTTTTATACAAAAACGGCGGAGAATAGCATAAGTAATATTCTGACCGTTAGCTGAAAAGGTTAAAATAAAAAAAAACGTCGACGTCCTACAACGGTATCAAAATTCAAACATCAAGATAAAGTTGGAACTGGTAATTTTACAAGACATTTTTCTGTGGACATTTACAAAAAGAACAAATGGATTTGTGGATATGATGTATTAAATACTCCGTGTTGTTTTCCATTATACACATTATAAACACGTGTAGTTTTTTAACCTATATGTACATTTTGTGTTGTGTTTGAATACTTTTGGTTCTGTGCATATGCCGTTTCCTTTTGGATTGTAAAAATTAAATCAGTCATACATATTATTTTTTGCTTAATTATTGTTAAAAATTAAGACCCCCAAATACGATTATCATGAGTCTCCACTGAAAGTGGCCCACATTAAAACTTTTAAGCTCCATATTTTAGAAAGGAAAGCCTACGTACAAGTTTTACTTCTGTGTTCTAAGTCTCTTCATCATTTATTTCTGAAAGTTCTAGTCGCATTACGTTTTTGTGTATTATATAAATGCATACTCCTCAGAAATAATAATTATTATATGCTGCTACGGGTTTATTACAACTTTTTGATTTATTTTTGATCACAGAAAAGTTCTGGAAAGTATATCCCGTTATTTTAGAAACACCCTTTATAACCTATAATAGTATCTTATTTTTATAGAGTAGGTAGGCATAAGTACATTAGCAGAAAATTGATTTATAATATTGACATATTACATTAAATCGGTTCTAAGGTCCAAATTCTGTAGTAAATTAGGTTTAATTTTAAATTTGAAGTAATAGTAATAAATAAATATTAATATGCTTCGTATAATCTATAATATTTCTTTGTCGGGTTCTATTTTTAGTGTGGTAAAATACACACAAAAACTTTATGAGTAATGATACTCAAGTTATAAAATTTTTATTTCTGAAAATTGCAAACTTAAGTATAGGACCATCAGGCAGCCCACATCTGCGTTGCAGATGGAATTTCACTCATTTAACCATCAAATTCCGGTTAAAAACAGGTCAACGGACTATATAGAAAACAAAAGGAGATTATCATGAATTAGTTTTCAACCAGTTGGCAGTGTTAAACGTAGCATTGCCAGATGAACTTTTTAAATTCCTTTTTTACTTTTTGAGCCTCTATCCGACTCTGAAGTCAAAATTCTAAAACCATATAGATAGACACGCAACGATTATTTTCAAATTTATCTGTCCAAGTTCCTTAAGAGATAGAAGGTTGATTCTTCAGAAATTCGTATTCTACCTTGTCATCGTCTATCTGAACCTGAAGACAAAATTTAAAAATTCCAAAAAAGCACAGACACATGTGCAAAACACAATTAACGGTTTACGTAGTTCGTGAAAATATAATTTTTGGGAGAAATACAATACAACAATAATTATTTCTTGATACATTGTGTTAGGCCGATTACACACTGGGGAAACAAATTTCGTGAAATTCGTTGTATAAAACAGGAAACTTGTTTCATTAACGCATAGCACGTGTATCCAAATGAGATGATGCAGACAGGTGTTTCTGATACAGGAGAGTAAATAAATTGTTGAGTATACAAGTTTCATGTAACAGGACATGCTCTGTTTCATTTTGTTTACGAAATTACATATTTGAGTTTTGATGCTTATTAATAGTGGCTAGTAGTATGAGAAGGCAAAAGTTTGGCTGGCTTGTACTCAAAAATTATTTGAACTTCTCAGTATGTCGCAGCAGTCCGCTACCAACAACAAAAGTACTATGTTCATTGGCGTAACTAGGATTTTTGGCTGGGGAGGGCCAGGCCCCCCAATCAACCATCGTCTATACCTATGAAGACATGAATTTACGTACATATATAACTTTTTCGGATAAATTTATTTGCTTGTTTTTTGACGCTGTTATACGAAGATAACCCCATAAATTTCTGCAATCTAATAAAACAAATATGTGTAGTCAACATTTTTTTAAAATTATTTTTTCACAAAATGTTTGCCCTTAAACTCGAAACATTTACGCATTCGGTAACACCAATTTTCAAAACAAATTCCACTCTTCTCGAGTCGCTTGAGAAACAAAGTTTTTGAAGCTTTCCACGGTATTTTTGAGAGTTCCAAATCGCACACCTCGCATTTTATCCTGTAATGGAGGAAATAGAAAGTAATCGGAAGATGCTAGGTCGGGATTGTATGAGGATAACTAAATATTAACCCGGAAGTCTCTAATAAACATTATTTTGTTTGATGTGCGGTATGACTAGAAGCATTGTCATGGTGCAGAAATATCTCACTTCTTAGTACTCTAACCCAGCTTTTTGAATAACGTCTGGCAGTCATACTGTTGTGTGCCATTCTGCGGTAACCGTACATTTATTTTCAAGCACAACAGTTGTGATAGGTTCTATGAAAGGAAGCAAGTAATCATTTTTTTACCAACTCTTCGAGATAGCTTTACTAAAACTAGGTTAGGATCTGTTGGAAACACTTATTGTGCAGACTGCCGCTTAGATTCGGGTTCAAATGCATATATCCAGCTTTTGTCACCAGTTATAATGTAAACTGCTTTAGATCTACCTTCATCATATTTCTTATACCATTCCACATGCTGTTGTTGTGTTTCTGTTAAACTGTGTGGTATCCAACCACAACATACTTTTATTACACCCAAATGATTATGTAAAATCTTGTTTATTGCAGTCATGCCAATGTCCAAGATGTTTTTAATAATTCTATATGTGACTCGATTGTCCTCCTGAATCATTCTTCGCACAACGTCTATGTTAATTTAACGAACTGAAATTGGCCCTCCTTCGCGAAAATCATCGCTAACTGAAAATCGTTAAAATTAAAATTTATTAAACCAGCAATGCGAAGGCGCTTGGTCACCAAAAGTAGCACGAAGTCATATAAAGCTTTTGTTGGGAGATGGGATTTATAAAGGTATGGTAAATAATGGCTCAAACATTTTCTCTCGTTAAATTAATTATTTCACTTATTTCAAAATTAACTGTATAATAACTGGTGCAATTATCAAAACTAAATTTGAACTGTTAATCTAAAAAACAACAAACATTTGTTTCATGGCAATTTTGATTTCCATGGTGTACTTGATCTATTGGTTTGCAGAAATTATGGGTACTACCCTCGTAATACTATATTTTTAAGTATCAATAAATTATTTCTCGGTTCATCAACAGCATAAAAACGTATAGATTACCTCTTGCAAATCAATGACGTTGACGGTAAAAAATACTAATCCATGAGAAACAGATTTTATTAGAAAACATCACTTGGTTGCCATTTACATAATTTTCATTTTATTATCCGTATGGTCAAGGCAAATACTTTCTTGAAAATATCAATATCCTCTTAATTGTTATTGCCATTTCTCTTTGTTCTATCTTGGGCTGGAAACTGTGAAAATTCAAGCACCCAAAATTATTTTGCTACATGAAACCCTATTAAACATAAAATTCTGGATCGTACTCTTCAAAGCGATAAACTGAACTCTTTAGGCAAGCCAAATATCCAAGTATCAAGTCACCGTAAGTCTGAACTGGATGAGCCTATAATAGATATAATAGTGGAGTAGATCTGGCGAAAAAAAACCCGAAAAACGAACTCTCTCTGTTCGAAAATTTTTGTTTGTGATTTTATAGAGTCGGGGTCCCTCTTTCAGATGATCACTATGGGAAGACTACCGGAGGTGTGAAGGGGGGGAAAATTGCCGTTCAAAGATATGGGGAAGCGGGATTTTCGCGAATAACTCGCTGAGTTTTATCCCGATCGGAACAGTTTATATGAGATGAAATAAAGGGCTCGCAAATACAAACAAAATGAACTTTTGTTGGTCGAAATAGGTCCAGCGGTTCGCGAGATATTGCGTTTTGAAGGTCGAAAAACTGCGCCCGGAATTTCGCCACGACGGGAACCCTCCGCGGGCCGTGTTCGCGTTTTTCGCAGGAAAGATATTGACCTAGCGACTTTATATTTTTTCCCCTGTTAGGTAATCACAATTAAAATAGTTTGTCCAAATTTCAAGTCACTAGGTCAATTAGGAAGGGAGGGGGACGGAAAACAATAAAAAAACTTTGATCGGGGCGAACTTTTTTGTTTATTGGCCGATCCGGGTCATCCAAACTGGAAAATCTTTGTTAATTTTTTCGCTACAAGATGAGTCGGGGGTGACCAAGATTTTCTCGAAAATGGGGAAATGGTGGGCAATTTTTCGATTTAAAAAACCTTATTTCTTCATTTTCGCGATCAAGGAGTGGAGTAGGAAACAATTTTTTTCTGACACCAGATTGCAATTTTTTTTCCCTTAAAAATAAGTCCTGTAAGAATCCGGTAAGACAATTATTCAGGGAGGAAGAGAGGTGAACGCGTTTTGCCCTAATAGAAGGGCAAGGGATAGGGCTAGCGACTTTGGGCAGGGCTCATTCTCAAGGTTAATAAATTCCCTTTCATGTTTTTTTATCGCGAAGCGTTACCTTGATCAGGGGCTGCACGAGCGCGTGATATGTTTACCACGGCGAGCGCGAGATGCCGGCGGCAGAGCCTAGCGCTCCCTCTCCTCGTTCTACTCTCTTACAAATCCATATTCACGCTCATCTCGTCTGTGTGTACCGGTGAGCGGGAACTCCTGATAAACATATCACGCATGCGTGCAGCCCCTGATTAAGATAGCGCTTCGCGATAAAAAAACCATGAAAGGAAATTGATTACCCTTGAGAATGAGCCCTGCCCAAAGTCGCTAGCCCTATCCCTTGCCCTTCTACAGAGCAAAACGCGTCCACCTCTCTCCCTCCCTTAATAATTGCCCTACCGGATTCTTAGAGGGCTCATTTTCAAGGGGAAAAAAATTTCAATCCAGTGACAGAAAAAAATTGTCTCCTACTCCACTCCTTCATCGCGAAAATGAAGAAATAAAGTTTTCGAAATCGGAAAATTGCCAGCCATTTCCCCATTTTCGCGAAAATCTTGGTCGCCCCCGACTCATCTTGTAGCAAAACAATTAACGAAGATTTTTCAGTTTGGATTACCCGGATCGGCCAATAAATAAAAAAGTTCGCCCCGATCAAAAGTTTTTTTATTGTTTTCCCTCCCCCTCCCCTCCTAATTGACCTAGCGACTTGAAATTTGGACAAACTATTTTGATTGTGATTACCTAACAGGGGAAAAATATAAAGTCGCTAGGTCAATATCTTTCCTGCGAAAAATGCGAACTCGGCCCGCGGAGGGTTCCCGTCGTGGCGAAATTCCGGGCGCAGTTTTTCGACCTTCAAAACGCATTATCTCGCGAACCGCTGGACCGATTTCGACCAACCAAAGTTTATTTTGTTTGTATTTGCGAGTCCTTTATTTCATCTCATATAAACTGTTCCGATCGGGATGAAACTCAGCGAGTTATTCGCGAGAAACCCGTTTCCCTATATCTTTGAACGGTAATTTTCCCCCCCTTCGCACCTCCGGTAGTCTTCCCATAGTGATCATCTGAAAGAGGGACCCCGACTCTATGAAATCACAAACAAAAATTTTCAAAACGAGAGAGTTCGTTTCCAAACCCAGATCTACTCCACTAATAGCTATATGTGCACAGGGAATAGTTGGTGATGCACTCAAGTTTCCAGCTCATTGTACTTACCCGCAAGTGAAATAATTGCAATTGTCTTTTTCTATGCACATAAATTGACTCTTTATTTATAGAAAACATAAGAGAAACTAAAAAAAAAATATTCCGACGAAAACAGTCCTTGCAACGTTAATTATTAGCAAAACTAAACTGCATTTGTGCACTAATAATGTTTTCTCTTTCATATTATTATTGACTAGAGCTATCCGTCCAACATATGGTATTCATACTATGTTTTTTAAGCCAAAAAAGGTATTAAAACCAAAGAATTTAAAAACGTGTGAGGGTCAATAACAACCCCCTTTGTTGAAATAGGTTAATAAAAAAGCAAATTTTTAAATGTTTTAACTTCTATTTTTCTGGGGTGGGCCAAACGGCAGTCTGGGGAGGGCCTGGCCTTCCTGGCCCCCCCGATAGTTACGCCAATGACTATGTTGAAAATTAATTAGATTGACAGGATGCATCCAAAATCATCTTTTTTTTCTTAATCTATTATTCCGACGGTTTACCCACCATGACAAAACCACATCTTCATCGGAACACATATTTGCATACTACAATGTCGAATCGGCAAAACAATTCAATGTAACAAGTTTCACTGGTGTGATTTGTACAAGAAACAAAGTTTCATGAGAGTAATTTCAGATACAAGTTTCACGAAATTTGTTTTTCCAGTGTGTAATCGGCCTTAGCCTTAGTCGTGACGAATTCGCGAATCTCTAGTGTACCTTTCGCGATTTGCTTCTGCATATACAGTACGGAAATAAAGTAACGGATAAATTCATTAACTTCGTTGATATTCATTTTTATGAAAAAATCTCGAAAGAGTGTAGCGATTTTGACCATAGGGAATATTTTCAGCTGATTTTCAGTTTCTTATGTAATTTGTTTTCATAATATGACGTCATCGACTTTTTTTTATTGATTTCGGTACCTAGTACGTTTTATCCCTTTCGAACGGTATAAAATTTTCAATATGTTCCATTTGAAAAAAAATCGAGAAAAATGGTCTTAAAATTTAAATATTAAAAACCAATGAAATGAGCAAAATAAATCTAGTTACCGGTGGATAAAACAAAAAAAAAACAATTTGTAAATGTCATAACAAAATAAGCCTCTTTTGTGTTTTCTAAATTAGAATTTACCTTTAGCAAACTATTTTATTAATGAAGTTGGCACAATTAAGTGAGACACAGAGAATTGAATTGTTTATTATTTATTATTGCATTTTTCAATCGTTTTTCTAAATTTTAATAAAAACGAATGTGCCGTCAAAAGCTTTCCGTCAGACGTAGGTACCTAACTAGGGTTTCCAAGTCCCGGGACCAAAAGTGTTTTCGGGACTTACGAGGAAAATTTCAGGTCCCGGGACTAGTCCCGAAGATCCCGAAAATGGTCCCGAAAAAGAAAGTGTACAGGTGAAATTTCCGAATGAAATTTCCAAAGAAAAACAAGTGTTTTAAGTTAAATAAAGTATTTCTGTGCTGATAATTTTGTGTTGGGGCTCGTCTACAACTTCTCTGATTTCTGCCGGTACTAAAAATGTCTGTCGCTCTTCATCTTTTGCTTTTGTTTGAACTGCAAAGTGCGTGTGTAATCCTTTCATCAAGTTGCCTCTGATTACGATGATTTTGTAGGAACCAACTTTACATTTCGCCAATTGTTTATCTTCAATATATAAAACTGTTGCCATGGTGACTTCATATCGTTATTTTTTTAAATGTAGAATGAAGGTAGGTTGCGAATCGGAATTCATTCTAACTGTAATTTAGCAGACAAATAACGAACGCACTTAAAACCCAAAAATATAAATTATTCAGCTTCTTCGCACATATCTAAATCCAACAAAAAAACATACAAATACATAAATAGAAGAAGATATGCAAATGTGGCTGAAACAACACACAGGTTTAATTCTAACCTACCGAAAACAATACCTCTCCTGCCTACGCAAAATGCAAATAATGCAGAATGTGCAAGAGGCATGAGTAATACGCCGGACGCCGGTGAATACCCGTCCTAATTCTCTGATATCGAGTATACGCACGCATGTTGACATGGTCCCGGGACTTCGCCTGGGCTGGCTGTGGTCCCGGGACTCGGTTTTTTGTGGTAGAATCCCGGGACTGACCCGGGACCGAATCCCGGGACTGGAAACCCTATACCTAACTACATTTATTTTGCTCATTTCATTGGTTTTTAATATTTAAACTTGTAAGACCATTTTTCTCGATTTTTTTCAGATGTAACATATTGAAAAGTTTATATCACTGAAAACAACATAAAAAGTACTACCAAAATGAATAATAAAAAAATACAGGTTGTCATTTAAAAAGAAGTCGATGACGTCATAACTTTTAAAACAAATTACGTAGCAACATAAATGCGGTTGTAGTGTATGTCCTATGATTAAAATCGCTATACCCCTTCAAGATTTTTTCATAAAAATTGATATTAACAAAGATAATGAATTTATCCGGTAGTTTATTTCCACACTGTATGTATTTTGTATTCAACTTGCAAGCTATTTTTGTTGAAAGAAATCGTTGCAGATTCTCATGGAAACTAAAGATGAATTTCTAGGCAAAGTAATGATTCTGAAAAATTACGTTTTGTAAATTTTATGTATGAAGAGATTTCAAATAATAGTCATGGCTATTTAGTGAAGCATTATGATATACACTTTGTGAAAGTAGATATAATTTCAATAAAGCGCATTGGCGCCTGATGCTTGTAACACGAACGTAGCGATGATAAAATCTAATTTTCAGTGGAAATATAACAAGGGCTTGAAACATTTTCAGAAATGTTTGGAAAAATGTTGTGCAGCAATTTTTTTTCAGCAAGAGCATGAGTGCATGCCAACTGACACAATTGCGTATCTGAAGGAGGAGGAATTTTTCTTGGCGGCATGCACGAATGCTTTTGTTAGAAAAAACGGCTGCTGAACATTTTTCGCAAATATTTCCAAAGGATTTTTTTATGCACGCGTTATATTTTGATAGAGAATATTACGAATGAAAAACCCCACTAAAGAAAACATTTTTTGTAAAACAAATATCTGAATACTAACATTTTACGGTTTTGTGTCAAAACTACAGTAACTGGGAATTTTCCGGTAATGTTCCAAAAATTTCCGATTATTCAATAGGTGTCGGCGTACTTGCGCCCGGCTCATTGGCGCCGACCGCCATTTTCAGCCCATTTGCGCCCTAGAAGAATGTCAACGGTAATTAAAGTCTCATTTGCGTCCATGCTTGCAACTCATTAGTCATCAGGACCACCTAACTTGACCGACTAGTGCGGCGGTCTCTTCTACCTGCAAATTAGTTATTACAAAAAACACTAAATTTACAATTTTTCACTCAGCTATGCCTTTCTGTTATTTGAGATTTATTTTAAAACTTTAGTAAGAGTTGTTACACTGGTATCAAATTTAGTGATTAATAATTCAGATTCTTCTACAGATTAGCGCATTTTATCAGCGTATCAGCGACACCTAGTTTTTGAACATAATGTTATGGGACTTAAACAATATACTAACTGAACTAACTAACTTTTTATGTTCGTTTTTATACAGGATCGCTAAAAAGTATGAATACAGCTAAATATTTTTAGAACGGTTTAGCAGAGCTCGTTGAAATTCTATCATCTGAGCTTTTTTTCACTTTTCTACCATCATTTATTTTGAAGGTACAAGGCCAACTTAATTTTTTTAAATGGAACGGGGGGTCAAATTTAGAACTTTTGAAACAAGTATTTTTTCTAAATTCAGTAATGTATCACATGCACACCTTTATTTTTATTAAAAGGTAAAAAAAATCAAAGTTAGCTTTGAAAATGCTGTTATTAGCAATCTGTCACTTGCATGTTAGTTAACAATTAAACTTTTTATTATTATTAATTTTTTTTGTCAAAGTACAGGCGGCAAAGAACTAGCGATAGATAAAGACAACATTTCCGAAGACTAACAAAATTTTAATTTTTTTTTTAATTTTATTGGTTCGATCATTTTTTCGATCTAGTTTTTATTAAAATAAGATATGCATGTGTGACATCACTGAATTCAGAAAAAAATACTGTTTTCAACAATATTAAATTTGACCCTTCATGCTCTTAAAAAAATGAAGTTAGCCTTATATCCCTAGAAGTAGAACAAATGATAGAAATTTGAAAAACATCTTAGAGGATGGAATTTAAACCATACACTAAATTTCATCAAGTTTTAATAAACAAATAAAGAGAAACATTAAAAGTACCATCAAAAACATAGAAGTTCGCTAAGTGAAAAATTGTTAAATTTAGTGTTTTTGTAATAACTAATTTGCAGGTAGGAGACCGCCGCACTAGTTGGCCAAGTTAGGTGGTCCTGATGACTAATGAGTTGCAAGCGTGGACGCAAATGAGACATGAATTACCGTTGACATTCTTCTGGGGCGCAAATGGGCTGAAAATGACGGTGGGCGCAGCTGAGCCGGGCGCAAGTAGGCCTATATCTATCAATAATCGCCGTTGCTATGGAAAATTTCCAACTAAATATGTACAGGGTCCGGCAGAATGACCGATCCTATTTAAATTGTTAATAACTGGCCTATCAAACGGAACTCTTCGCCGTATTTTAAAGGATTTACAATTTCATCCTTAACATAGTTCAAGTCGTGCACCAATTACTACCATGAGATTTAGAAGTTCGGGTGACGTTTTGTGAACAATTCCTTCAACTACTGAATAATAACCAAATTAGTTTGGAGCAAGTGCTAATATTTTTAACAAATAAATTATGTATATTGTAACTAAAATTGGCAAGTTTTTACTTCAATTTTTGATTTTTTTTTAAATATTTTAAAATTTGAAAAAGTAATTAACAATTGAAATAGGGTCGGTCATTCTGCCGGACCCTGTATAAGGGATATTCTTACTAAAATGTTTTGAAAAGATACTACGGAAACGATATTATGTTATTAGTATGTACTAATGGAAATTCTTTGATTTGTAGATTTTGATGATTTTATCAACAATGGATTAAAATCAAATTTAAAAATAAGCTTAGTCTGCTTAGTTTTTTTTATAATACTTGCATATTATTGTACATGTTCAATAAAAAGCCCATAAACTGTGGAAATTCAAACGTATGAATAATATGTTGGTGGCACTGTAAGTCTATGTCAAATTCAAGGTTAACAGGTTAGGTTTTGCGTCAGTCTGTGTCAAAACTGACGCAAACCTAACCTCGAATTTGACCTAGACTTACAGCGCCACCAACACATAATTCATTCCACAGCCGCCCCTTACGGACTTTTTTAATGAACATGATTATAAGCCATTCACGATCTTTTTGGGTCAGGTGAGGCTATGACCATCTAGTAATTTTGTTGGCAGAACCTCTGTTGAAACTAAACTCTCTCATGGGAATTGACACTTTTTGTGTTAGGTTAGGTTGTTTTCAGTTTAAGGTTATATTTTCTGAATCGGTACATTGTTGCCGGATATTCTCTAGTCTCCACATCAACTCGCGTTCTTTTAAATTTGTTCTGTCCTCTTTAAATTGGAAGTAGCATCGTTTAATGGAAATTTTTTGTTGTAACACAATTATTTTGAGCATTTTGACTTTTCCTTTGACGGAAATTAAAATTATTTTTACACATTTGATAAATCATTTATTTTCTTACGAATATTAAAATAATAAATCTGGCAATGTGGTGGCAAGAAAATGTCAAACAGACACTGACAGAAAAAAAATTGTATCCGCTACATCATCGAATCAGTTAGTCCAACATGGAAAGAAAAGATCATAGCCAACTCTGTCCCAAAAAGGTCGTGAACGGCTTATACATATATCAGTATTGTCTGCTTGGTCGAAATGTCACCCATCACAGCCAAGGCCGTTAAAATTTAACAGCCAAGACCGTACAGTTGCTACACTACCAAATTAGGTGCGGGACGGTTTTATTTACATTATTCATACTATTAAAATCACTTATCTTAAAACAGGCCACTTTTAGTAGATATTACGAAAACTGTTAACAACATACGTTCATGTTACATATCACTGACTCTGATAATTTATTAGTCTCGGCCACAAAATGTATCCTCGTCCCTTATATGCTGCACAATATCGGTCTAATACCGTTATAGCTATTAACATATCTAGGAATGTTATGAGTATCATAACTGCCGCAGATGTATAAAACATCTAAGGCTGCTATGATTCATAACATCCGTGGTTTGTTAAATAGTTATCGGTTGCCATGTACGGTAATGGACTGTTACTGTACAGATCAGCTATGACTTAGTTACTAGCCTACTTTTGAATATGTAAAAAAGGGCTTAACATCCTGCAACCGATAAAATACTATTACTCACAATCGGTTAATAATAGGTACGTTTCTAACCTTCAAAACAGTGAGAAAGCGAATCATTGTTTACTTTACTTTCCCAGTTAGCCGGGAAAGATTTTCCCGGCTAGCTAAACCTCACTTTCAATGAACTTGTCATGTTACCTAGCAACAGCGTCCCAGTTTCCTTTGTTAAAGTGACTTATTAAACTGCGATAAAAATACGTATTATTTGAAACCTATCTAATTAAATAAATGATGACAAAAACCGACTGTGAGTAAAATAGTATACATACTACAGTGAAAAGTTTCATTCCTGTCTCGAGACAAAGTTAACCTTGACGCTACGCGTCTCGGTTAACTACTTAATCTCTGGACAGTAATGAAACACTTTCCACCTCGGTACGTAATATACTATTTCATTTTACTTAATTGCTTTTCGCTTTTCGTTCATATTCAGCAACCAGTGCCGCGTAGTTCTTCTCTACAGCAGACGCCATACCGGTAACTTTTAGGAGCGAGTAATTAATCTGTTGTCCACTTGAACCTCGAACTGAATTCCCACGCTGAATAGCTGAACTTCAGCCTTCATAAATTCTCTTGAACGTATTTTGTTACAGATTGTCTGGGTATTGAAGCTAATGTATCTTTAGGTCGTGAATTTGATTTTCTCCACCAAGGGAGAGAAAGTAAAATAAACAATTTTCACCGTGGTAACTGATAAATTGCTAAGTTACCAAATATGACTATTTTAATTTTGACGTTTTAAAGAGCTGTATTGTCAGGTTGACAGTTAACATATTTTCGAAATTTGTTGGGAATTTAGGTATTAAGCCGTTTGGTAGTGCAAAAAATAGTATATACACCACGGTAGCGAATCGTCTTATAACCTTCGCGCTTTAGTTACTTCGCGCTGCGCGCTCAGTATCTAATATGCGCTCAGGTTATAATACTGCACTTCGCTACCTTGATGTATAATATACTATTTTGCACTACTAGTCTCAGAACGCACCGTTATTGGCTTATCTTTACGTCGTGAAGTCGATTTTCTCCACCACGGGAGAGAAAGTAAAACAATTTTCACCGTGGTAACTAATAAATTGCTAAGTTACCAAATATGACTATTTTAATTTTGACGTTTTAAAGAGCTGTATTGTCAGATTGACAGTTAAAATATTTTCTAAATTTGTTGGGAATTTAGGTATTAAGCCGTTTGGTAGTGCAAAAAATAGTATATTCATCACGGTAGCGAATCGTCTTATAACCTTCGCGCTTTAGATACTTCACGCTTCGCGCTCAGTATCTAATATGCGCTCGGGTTATAATACTGCGCTTCGCTACCTTCATGTATAATATACTATTTCTTACTTGAAGAACTATTTGAAAAACGGTATGTAAGCCTATTTTATTTTCCAATAAAAATTATTACCATCAAGCCTGTATCAAATGGGTGTGCGTAAAATGACGGGTTGCTGTATTTTTTTAGGCATACATCGATGGGAACAAGGGTTCATATTGAAAAGTTTTCCAAAATATACCGAAACAAGATTGGCGTGGTTAAGTGCAATGAAGTGCAATGGGAAAGGATTCTTGTAGATGACAAAAGAAAATTAAAACGAAACGCCGTTCTGACTTTACTGTTGCGCAGTAGAAAGTATGGAGTACATCCTGCAAATGACGGGCTGTTGCATTTTTGGCTTCAAAAGTAAATTCGAACGAGGATTTATGGCTATTGACACAAGATCCCAAAAACGAGAAGCAAAGAACAGAATAACTCAGAGATAAAAGGAGAATAAACTGAATACCCACAAGTAGAACCAGAGTATGTGAAATCCACTTTGATGAGAATCAGTGAGAAAAAGTGGGAAAACGAAAACTAAAATCCAGTGCTGTACCTACTTCGTTTACGTTGGCCCACTCTTTATCAAAGATTACTTATATAGGATCAGTAGTAGATACGTAGATACCTTCCAGATTTCATAAATGCATTAAATTTACCATTTTTTGACATTGTCAAAGGGACAAGTAATTAAATTCATAGGTAACACATACTAAGAAAGACAAATCTGGTCTTGTATGCTATCATTTATTTTCGGAACAAAAATGGCCGTTGACATTTGCGTTGTCTCAACTCTTATCTATATAAGAACTCTAATTTCACTGAGCGATGCCATTTCTGAAACAATATAGCCGCCATTACGGTACTTTGGAAACAAAGGGTTTCTTCGACTGCTTTAAATTAAATTGAGTGTATACTGACCTCACTAGAAGGATACATTGCACTAAAAATGAATTGCGCATGAAAAAATAATTACAGTAGAGCATCGGCACACTGTTGAGAACTACTGGCTAACATCAAAACCTTTAGTAGGTAAAACGGATAATTAGAGTGTATTAACCGCTTTCCAAATGCGATTAAGATACCCAAACAACTGCTTTTTTGCTCTTTAATTTTACCCAAATTCAGTCTTATCACAAGCACATGTGCCTAAATTTGATTACTGAAAGATGCCAAGTTGTTTCCAATGAATGTTTTAATGTTTTGTGGGATTATTGTAAATTTTTAACGTATAGTTTATTATGCAAGGTTGTTCTATTTGATACCTAACTATCCCTAAATTTAATGACCATACTTACGTGTCATCATGTACATGCGTATTTGTATAATTTCTTGTTTAGAATTTATTTTTACTGTTGATCAGCGTTGATCAACTTTGGGTCGTTACCGGAATAAGGGGAGGAATGTTATATTTTGAATAAAAAAGGGGTTTTCCGCCAATCGTACTACAATTGACATATTATTGATAAAATTTTGGTGAGCAAAGTCCAACATTCCATTACATCAGCCGTTGCTAGGTAATTTACAATAAAACTGTACAGGATAATATTCCCGTCCTAGGCCGGGAATATTTTTCGAAAAAAGACACGTTTTCCTAATTTTTACTTCCCTCGCCTGAAAGATGAATGAAGTATTGTAATCGCGAAAAAATCACCTTCCGAGATTTCTTCAGATCTTTACGTTTCAAGGTCCCTAGATGACGAAAAATAGGTTTTCTTAATTCCGTCTGCCTGTCTGTCTGTCTGTTGGCAGTAAGCTCAAAAACTATTTGTCGGAGGAAGACGACATTTTGCATACATATTATATATCTACCTCGCATGAAACCGGGACAATTTCATACAAATATATACGGGGTGAGCACCTTAAAAAAATAAAATGTTGTTTATTTTTTGGTTAATTTTGAAATAGAAGGAAGTAATAACTATCACATAGGTCAGGCTTTACATTTACCGAAAATACATTTCAACAATAACAGCGTTCTGTTCAAGAGAGGCGCGCGCCGGACTTATTTGAAAGAGGCTCGGTAGCGTAGTTGGCTTTATCGGTGCAGATACCAGCCAGCTCTATATAGGGGTGCGGTTACGATTGCTTTGCAGATGAGGCGGGTTCAAACCCCAGCGGAATACATTTTTTAATTTGAAAATGTATTTAATTGATTAGAAACGTGAAGATATTTTTACTCCTAAGTTAATTTGATTTTTAAAATTATTTAGTGTCACAATGTCGACGAGGGAAGTTCCGGGTAAATCCTTTCGCAGATTTTTTAATTTCTCGTATCGATCGACGGAAAAATAGTATATGTATCTTGGACAAAAAGCAACATTCCCAGACTCCTGTGTTTTCCGGAAATGTTACGCTTTTCGACCTAGATACACAATGCACTATTATTCTACAAACTGCTAAGCAGTGTCACTGAGTTTTTGACAGTGACACATATAACCTCTTAGTAAATTAAATAACATTAGGGTCTGTCAGAAGCTTAAAAATAGTTACAACAAAAACGCCAGACAGTCGAGCTCGGTAGCTGAGTGGTTAAGCATTCTGACTACTGACGTAAGGGTCGCGAGTTCGATCCCTGGCCCCAGTGAGGTTTTTCCAAATACAAGAATTCGAATGCAAACCTGTAGAGAATGCCATCATTTGGGAAACTTATGTAAAGCCGTGGGTTCCATGCTACACATCGTAGTAGATCCCTTGCTAGGTTTGGAACGCCTTAGTCTCGGCAAAAATCTAAGTAGGACTTTGATCATATGACCATAGCAGTCGGTGTCTATGGTACCTGGTACTCTTGCATGCCTATATCTTGTCCATAATAAATAAACAAACAAAACATGCCAGACAGAGGCTACTTTGGCTATAGGTCCCATGTTCAGTGATAAAGTAAACTCGTTGTAGATAAACGTATACATACCTAATATAATACATAAATGCAATAAATTTATTAGCACTCATATAAAGGTATTGCGAAAACTACAAAACAAAAATGTTAAAAAAATTGTTTGACCGGTTTAATGGTGTAAATAATACCATCCGACGATTTTTTAAAACTGTGTATTACTCTAAGCTTAGCAGTTTTTTAGCGTTTATCGCTGTTTGAAGGAAGTTGGAACGTGATAACAGTCTTTAAATTGGTTCTAACTAATTACATCAAAACAAGTCCAAGACGGATATAGCTGTTCCACTTTTTTAATGTAGTTTCTATTAGAATTCAAAACTTCAAATATTTGAAATGTTTGTGTAGTGCTATCTCGCTTTCTTTCAACTGAAACGATGTTCTTACGGTTTTCAAAGCGTTCGAATTCGCCATACGTTCACATGCTAAAATGTATAACAAATGCGAGATGTTATTAGCGAACGTAATATTTATGCATAGAAACTGAAAGAGTTGTGTATATGCATGAGGTGTACCTGTTCGCCAATTCATGGCATGTGCCTGTGATTTCTAAATAATTCAGGAAGACGTATCTCAGCAGCCGCGTTATAATTAGCTTCGATGTAACAAATATATAACAGCATGCATGTGTTAGCATGTGTTAGCAATAACATTAGAACGCATGTCATTGACATTCCTCTAAATAGACGAAATGATGGTAACTTTCACGATTTTAACCGTAATTTTGACGTTTTCTGTGCTAAATTTAGAAGGAACTACTTAAAAGGTATACATATTTTATTTATAAACATGTTCAAACAAAATTGGATTCACTATATTTAGAAAGTAGTAAATGTTTTTTGGTTTATGTGTAAATAATATTGCATGTAATAAGAAAAAATATTCAGGTAGAGGTTATGGTTATTATGCTATTAAATTCATGATTTTATCTGTTTTTAATATAAGTTCTATGCATATACTCATCGACCCTATTCTACCTTACATATTTCAAGATAATGTAACCTTTAGAAGTAGTACGTGATATACATTGTAGATTATGGATAAATACACCGGTACACCTTTGGTTGTAGGACAAGTTGGTGATCAAAACATACACCACAGTTAAGGGGCATACAACTAGTATCAACAATTTTAGCAGCAATATTAAATAGTATTTTATTTAGTATCTAAATTATATGTTTGGTACACGCTCCGCAAAATGCGAACTAGCCGAATTGTACCTTAATGGATTTTAGCGAACTGAAAGGTAACTTAGCAACACATTAGAAACGTGATTTTTTTAAATTGAACAATAATTTTCATTTTCTGACTTCTAGCAGACAATATACAGAGCTGATACCAAAAAATCTTGTATGCATCGCGTACGCAAATAGTTTTAGGACCCCTTCGTCGCCTCATCTATAAAAACGATACGTCCCCTAAAACTCCATTTTGCGTACTTGATACATAATATACTATTATATACTTTGGTGTTTTATGTGGCTATTAAAGCACTGAAAACCCTGCTTTAATTGAGTCTATTAAGGCACTGTTTTTGCATTGTTCTTTTCATATGAAAAACGTCGAAGCAGCCTCTTTTATTTCAGAAGACTGACAGATTATCACATTTATGAAATGTCAACATACAAAGTTTCCGATTATTTTTATACAAAGTATATAAAATCTTGTATGATTGGCGTTGCAGAGAAGTTTTCAGGCACTTTAAGCTATGTCAAACCCGACCTTCGGTCTCGTTTGGCAAACCACGTCGCGTGCCTAAACGCTCCCGTTTAGCAACATGTATCATAAATAGGTATTATTTATTCTACAAAGAAAATATTGGTAAAGAAAAGCCATGTTTGTGAAAGAATTGTGGTTAAACTATAGTTATGAACTGTAAAGAGTATTTGTGACATTCTACTATTCTGAAATTTGGGTAAGCCTTTCGACGTTACTATTAAAAAAGTAGGACTATTTCTTTAAAATTTACTTATATGGATTGATCAAATTTATGTTCTTGTTGGCTAACTAAGAATACATTCTTGTTGGCTAACTAAGAATACATTTACAGTATATGTACCTGAAATGTAATTGGACAAATTAAATGGTGGATATACCTACGTTTTATTGAAATAGGCACTGTCTTAGAATTCAGTTGCCCAGTAGCAGTTTACTTTTACATGAATGACAAAACAACTTAAAAATACTATATTGCAATTCAAGCAATTTAGAAGTTGGTCAGGTTTCAGTTATTTAATTAGCAAAGTTATTTATTTAATGGAGTATACTTAAAGCCGCTTAAAGCAAATCGCGCTAATTGAGTTTAAAAAACCCTATTTTATTAAAATTGCGTAGATAAGGTTCATTTTCTAGAAATAATTTACTTACTAATTAATTGTGAACCTGTATAATGAAATTGTGAAAATGTTTTTCTTTGAACGCAATTGCAAGTATTGGCACCACAAAATTATTTTAAAAATCTAGTATTTATATTTTATTAGATCTTACATTTGATTTTAGCTGACTATTTACGTTTAAATAAATACAACTTGCTCATACTTCACATCTTGTGTTCGGTAAAAATTGATTTTTAACATTACATTACATAGGATGTTACTAAAATTAAATCTTTCAGGCTTGCATAGTTATGTAATAATAGAGGATTTCATTTACACGTTAGACCTTTAAGTGTAAAGAAATCGCATCGCATGTTTTCTTTATATTTTTTTAATATTCACAATTCAAACTTTGCGTAGTAGACAAAAAGATATTTGTCGTTTTAGTTATTCGTAATCATGATTCCAAATTAAATATTTCTTGAACACATTATTATTCTATTTGCTAATGCAGAACAATGTTGAAATTTGAAACTGTTTACTTACTGCAATGTTGAAAATATAGATTGATCGCATGGATTCGTGATCACTCTAATGACAAAAAGCAAGTGGCCGTTTATTAGTAACGCTAGTTTGCTCACAGTCCTGGACATTTAATAGTATATTATGATACGAGTTTTATAAGTAGCATTTTGTAGCACGCCCGGGTTTAGCGTACGACGAGCGAAGCGAGAAGTGCCCTAAAGGTACTTGCTACAAAATGTCTTATAATAAACGAGGTATACAGTATTTTATCTACTTTACCACTTTTTTACAAAAAAAAAAATCAATTTCAAAATCTAGGGTATTTCACGGTAGTTGGCAACGTTTGTGCGGTGCAATAAAGGCGGCTATTGACAGTTCGATATGTACACTGAGCGAAGTACCTATGGTTGCCAACGTTATACAAAGTAAGTACTCTGTTTTTAGTATTTATATTATAGCATCGCTTTCTGGTAGATAAAATTTATTTTCTAAGACCACTACTAAAAGTAGGCCTTTTAGCACTAGCTTGTTTCACTAAAAATGACGTTTTATAAATCAGCGTGTTAAAAGTGAAATCAGCTGTTTACTTCAGTACAACTGGTGTTGAATTTAGAATTTTAAAATGGCAATGAGGTTATAAAGTTATTCTAGTTACTTCTTTCGTTATTAGAGGTAAAGGGTTTTTTAAATAATTAAAGCATTATGTAATGAATAAAGTGTGTACTATTTTAATTACCTTTGATAACTAACTTTGACAGCTACCGTCTGCAGAAACAGTCACCTGTGCCGTCACGGCCATTTCTTTACTATGACATAAACTATAACTGTCATAAATGCAAATCTTTGTTAAATCGACATTTATGGATTAATAACAGCAAATTTAAGGCCGTAGAAAAAATATTGTGTGCAAACTCGTTCAGAAACGTTCACTTTTAGCACTTGTTGCACAAATAGCTATTATAAAATGAATAAAACCTGTATGCTTGTCTGAACGGTTTTCTCTGAATAATATTAAGGATGCTGTGTAGTGATAAATATCAGGATTTTACGCACTTACTTTTTACAAAATAATAGCAAATTTTGCAAAAATTAAGTACAGAGCGATCAAAAATAAAATTAATCGTAGGAGCCCATGAAAAATACTGTTTACACTGTACTTTATAAAACTAAGTACATTTGAACTAAAATTAACCGAATTTTAATTTATGTTACTAATACAATCTAATAAGTTACACAAATATGCAAAAATATGCCATTTAAACCAAATTTTATATATTAAATTGATAGGTAACATGAAAATAACATGTGGATAAGTTAAACAAGATGTTTAAAGTGAATTTTAAACTTTACAAAAATTGACAATTTGTCAACAAAAAGCATGCTCCAGATTAGGTAAATTTTATTGTTTTCAATGGCTGTAGTTTGCTCAGAAGCTTGTGGATGAGAATATGAAGAAACATATTTTATTAAAACAGTTGAAAGAAGTAGAAGTAAATTCAGGTAAAAATGTAAGTAGATCGGGTAGATTAAATCTATTCTATTGCCGTTAAAAGTAAGAGGACAGTTAAAACGCTTTCGATAGTATTTATCATTTCTAAGACCGTTCACTTTGATTGCTTTAGAATTTGCAATGGCTCATTAATAGCGGCGTTATAGAAAACGCCTCGTACATGAAATGATTTTGGTTCGTAGGCTTTTTATGAGCCTATTATATATCTTGATTGTAAGTAATTAGTACAACTAACTTAAATTGGTGTACGATAAAGATTGCACTTTCTGGCCTTGACCTACCACTTCACCTTTATAGCAGTATAGTATGGAAGTACGTATACGTGCGAACACGTCTTTAAATAGGCAATATTACACCTTTATTCGTGTCAAGCCGGTCATGGTCAAGCAAATTTATTGGGAGATATCAGCGCACAATAAATATTGCGTGTTGGTTTTCATGGAAGTTTAATGAAGGTGGTTAATATCGTATTCGTTTAGTTGCATTTTGTTGAAAATGTTAGTATTATAAATTCCAGAACTTGCTTTAATCTCTGAAACCTTTTTGTGGTGTTTTATAGTTCATGCAGCAGGCGATGGATACAAATAAAAACAAAATCGTTGCATAAATTGAAAGCTCATTTTTGACAGTTACCAATTCCAACTTTGTTTGTTGTCCATTGGATTATATGGATGTGGTGCGAAATGATTTTATACGATTATAAAAGAAATTTGACGTCTAAACTTTTTATTAAAGAAAAAAAGGTTCACAGTCATTTCAATTCCCCCAACTGGGGGTGGACTGATAAAGGGACCTTGCGTCCCTCTTCAGCCAATAACGGGAATTTCAGGATGGGTGAGAGAAAGGAGGGGTGGAGAATGGAAGAGAGGCCAAGAAAGGTGGAGTACTGCCCCGGCATTCGCCTCAGAGAAGGTACTCTGTAGACTTAGAAAAACCTGAATCAGAGCAGCAGACGGCCACGTGCATCGAACCCACGATCTCCCGAATGCTAAGCAGACGTGGTAACCACTAGTCCACAGAGCTCAGTTTTTATTTTATTCGTGTCATTTCGTTTTTTATATACAGTGTCTCTAACCATTGAGATGATTTGCAACTCTTCGTACTGCATATTGGCCTATGATCAATTAAAATTGCGAAGTTTCAGAAACTTACCCTAGCGAATAGCTAACAGATAGGCTAAATTTGATGAATAAAGAGAACATTTTTCCAAAGCAATGGTAATAGTCGGTATAAGATCAAAAATGAAATCAGAATTTCTTTTTTTTTTGCTATAAAAGCAAACATTTTTTTAAATATTGTACAGTGGTATACAGAAAAAAATAGGACAAGTCGAAAAATCAATCCACACATAGTAGTGATATTCGTGTCTATCGACCTGTGGATTCTCGGTACGATTAGAGATATATTAACAATTCAGGCAAAAGTGGCAAATTTTCCGTTAATTTGTGGGCTTGTCGAGGTCCAGTTTACACTAGAAAGAAAACACTGTCCTGTTATTTCTGTCCACCACTGTACAACAAATGAACTCATTAAAATTAAACTCCAATAGTAAAATAATTGGTTTATTATAAAAATAAAACCTAAAGTTTGATTTCATGAATTTATTTGTGGCTCAGTAGTTTTTTTAATTTTTGCAACGTAGTTTCGTTTTAGAAAATTTTTAAGAATGGCGGAGAAAATTTTAAATTCAATTTTCGGATTTTTCTTACATGGTCAGTTTGATTTTTGAAATGAGAATTTAAGTACTACTAATTTCTTTTTTTATATAATTTTTTTGAAAGATAAATCATATTAGTCAACTATGAATCACTCAAGAAGGTAGTAAACTTTTGGAAAACAACAAATTAAAGAACATTTTTGATTTTACTCCAAAAAATGTTCACATTTTGGTTTTATGTCATTTATTTATTGCTTCTAAGAAAATTTCTTTTAATTTTTTTGCAACAAAAATGTATGTTTGGTGGTGGTTCATGGGAATGCTAAAAGGCCTTTGAAATAAAATTCAGCTTATCTTGATAGCTAGGGCAAGGAAAATTTGCATTTTTAATCAACCATAGTAAAAGTTTTACAAACTGTAAAAAAATATTAATATTGACAAAGCACTAACAAATTTCGGGTCCCTATAAATTCGCAATAATATTAACCGTATTTTGGATGAAACTGTAACTATAAATACTTGTTTACTGATATTTTACTACCCTGTAAAGATAACGATTGATGCAATGTAGTCACTACGGTTTTATGTACTTGCTTCAAGAAATTTCCTGCCTAGATATCCAGATATTCGCCTATCAGTAATATTGTCGTGGCAGGAGTAATGACGATAAGCATTCTGGCAAGTAGCAATTTTATGATGCGATGTAGAGTAGTATATATTTAAAGTTCATGTAAAGTCAGCAGAGGATTTTGACGCAATAAAAACTAGCATTGCTAGCTTTAGAAAGTAATATTGTTTACAAAATTAATTTTGAACGGAGTGTTGTAGGATGGACGTGAAATTTCCGTTTTTGTACCGCAGTGTATAAACTCTTAAGGGAGGTAGCCGGGTGGTGGAGCCTCTGATTCTAAGCCAGGAAATGTCGCTTCAAACCGCTGTAACTAACTGAACCGCTACAAAATTTTGATGTAGACTTCACTGCGAGTCTCCATTCCGGCTTTGGTAACCGGGAGAATGTTAAAACCTCCTCAAAGAAGAGGGGGTGTAGTATGCATGTATAATACAGAAGTTATGTAGAGGTAAAATTTGACAACTATTTTAGCAAAATGTAAAATTGTGCGATGTCTAGCTCCAAGAACTCTGCTGGTTCTCATCTAAGAATAAATTCTCCCCCTAAAACCGTGACAAAAGGCGCCCTAGGGGGCTTAAGAGCAAAGATTCATATTAAAGGCACAACACATTGAATATGACAATAAAAGTTCCATGTCTTTATATCCAAATTTTCTTTCAAGTTGTATTAGCGAGATAGTTACAACTGATATTTGTAACTTTGGGTTGCCGATTCTGCTCTATCTTGAATCTGAGTGAAGTATAGGCAATATATGTATGCATTTGTTAAAAAGAAAGAACTGGGTTATATTTCCATCTTTCTGGGTACAGGATGTTCATGTATATCTTGACACCTACATATAGGGTTTATTAGAGATTTAAATGCAAAAGTTGTAGGGTTTTATGCGAACCACTAGAATCTGGTACCACAGAAAAAAATTAGTATCACAAAATACTAAAATAGTACCGACATTAGACTTTTTAAATCGAATATCCTATATATTTTAAAAAATCTTCGAAGAGCTGGTTTTACATATACGTACCTAGTAAGTGGTCATTTGTTCAAAGCGTTTTTGAAATATTCACATTTAAATATAAATTATAAGGTCATGAATTCATACGCCAAATTAATAACGTCAACATTTTTGCTAATGATAAAAATGCTGGTAGAGTAAAATTTGAATATCTAAAAAACAGTCTTAGCAATTGTGTACTTCTTATACAGGGTGTTTCATTAATAATTGGAAATACTTTAACTGTAGAATCCTGGGCTCAAAATATTAATATTTAACCCAAATCACTTAGATAAAATGTGGCTCCTTACTGAGATATAGGGTGTTTTATTTAAAAATTTAAAAATGATTTATCTCCATTACTTTAAAACTATTTGACGTATCCGTATCATATTTGGCAGGAAGTGTAGACACTGTAAACCATGCTAAATTATGTTAAATAAACGTTTGTGGTTACTACCAGAGACGTACGACAGGGGCAAGTGATTGGTTGACCCCTCCCAAATTCTACGCCACTGGCGGAATTGCCATTTTAGCACAATTTTTCGATTCTCCAATACTTTTTATGTAAATAACATACTCTTCCTTCGTAACGATAAAGTCATTATTTCTCGAGATATTTAATGTTAAACATAAAGCTGAACAGTTATTTTGATTTTAATGTGTATTAATTATGTGGGTGTTTTTTGTCATAAGATTGCATTTATTACGCAAATGAAACTTTAATCCGTATTAACAAAAAACCATAATGTTATTTAATGAAATTTATTGAAACCAATACATAGATGCATTCAACATAATAGTATATTATACATCAAGGTAGCGAAGCGCAGTATTATAACCTGAGCGCATATTAGATACTGAGCGCGCAGCGCGAAGTATCTAAAGCGCGAAGGTTATAAGACGATTCGCTACCGTGGTGTATATACTATTTTTTGCACTACCAAACAGCTTAATACCTAAATTCCCAACAAATTTCGAAAATATTTTAACTGTCAACCTGACAATACAGCTCTTTAAAACGTCAAAATTAAAATAGGCATATTTGGTAACTTAGCAATTTATTAGTTACCACGGTGAAAATTGTTTATTTTACTTTCTCTCCCTTGGTGGAGAAAATCAACTTCACGACCTAAAAATAGGCCAATAACGATGCGCTCTGAGACTAGTAGTGCAAAAAACAAATTGTGGTTCTGAAAAGAACCATTTTGTTATAATCTAAATAAAAGAACAATTTTAATAACACGAAAATATCAAAAACCTTTTGTAATAAATGTTCAATGTGACCCCCGTTTACGTCAATAAGCTTATCAATTCTTTTCCTAAACGATCTTCTAACTTTAAAAAATATGTTTGGCTGATTGGCAATAAAATTAGCGGAATTTACTATTTGCTGCCATAGTTTTTGACGATTATTTATTTCTTCTGAGTATACCAGCGATTTTTTGTTAATACAGATTAAAGTTTAATTTGCGTAATAAATGCAATCTTCTGACAAAAAACACCCACATAATTAATACACATTAAAATCAAAATAACTGTTCAGCTTTATGTTTAACTTTAAATATCTCAAAAAATAATGACTTTATCATTACGAAGGAAGAGTATGTTATTTACGTAGAAAGTATTGGAGAATCGAAAAAGTGTGCTAAAATGGCAATTCCGCCAGTGGCGTAGAATTTGGGAAGGGTCAACCAATCACTTGCCCCTGTCGTACGCCTCTGGTAGTAGCCAGAAACGTGTATTTAACATAATTTAGTATGGTTTACAGTGTCTACACTTCCTGCCAAATATGATACGGATACGTCAAATAGTGTTAAAGTAATGGAAAAAAATTACTTTTAAATTTTTAAATAAAACACCATATATATCAGTAAGGAGCCATATTTTATCTAAGTGATTTTAGTTAAATATTAATATTTTGAGCCCAGGATTCTACAGTTAAAATATTTCCAATTATTAATGAAACACCCTTATACAGTCTGTTCTATAAAAAAGGCCCCGCCTTCTAGCTACTTTATTATTTATTTTAGACCCAATAAACCTTATATCAAATCAAATGACACATAAAAATCTACATTTTAACACAATCAACAAATTTTTATCTTCAATTGTTTCAGAGTGGTGACGTCACATGCAATTTTTTTAAATGACACTGTATATATTTTTTTACATTTTCTGGTAGAGGTTTTTTTTCTGTTTTCAAAAATATAAATATTTCATGCACTTGCGTAAAAAATTTTTCGTGAAAAATTACAAAAACTTTTTCACAGTGGGAGGCCATGATACAAAACTGTAAACAAAAGTGTAACTCAGAAAAACAAAATAAATAGTAGCCAAACGCTTTAACTGTCAAGATTTCAGAATAATCTAAAGTGTTTATTGTTTTGTTTTTCTGAGTTACACTTTTGTTTATAGTTTTGTATGGTGGCCTCCCACCGATAAAAAAGTTTTTTAATTTTTCTCGAAAATTTTCTTATGTAAGGGCATAAAATATTTATATTATTGAAAAGAGAAAAAAAACCTCTACCAGAAAATGTAAAAAATATATACAGTGTCATTTAAAAAAATTGCATGTGACGTCACCACTCTGAAACAATTGAAGATAAAGTTTTTTTGATAGTGTTAAAATGTAGGTTTTTATGTGCCATTTGATTTGATATAAGGTATATTGGGTCTAAAATACATAATAAAGTAGCTAGAAGGCGGGGCCTTTTTTATAGAACAGACGGTATGTTACAGTTAAAGTGTGAAATTCAGTTATTCTATAGAATAACTAGGTATTGCGTAAATTAACTGGATCCTTTAGTTAAGTGTATAAAATGAAAATAACATTATATGCTCTACCTGGTTAATTTACAGATTAGCTAGTTATTCTATAGAATAACGTTCTGAGGTCTGCTAATGTGAGAAATATGTAGTACGAAATAAAAATTATCAAAACCATTTCGAAAACTAATAATTATTACTTTGAAATATGTAGGTTAGCTTAAGCACAGAATCGTGGACCTACAATAAGACCGTTTAATTCAAATGCGATTCGTTAAGCCAGTATTCTGTTTTAAAGGTGCTGATACCAATAGAACGTTTAGATCTATTTGGGTGATATTCGGTATGACACTCCATACAAGTGTCTTTCTGATGTTAGATATTTATTACCATTAAGACACTCAAAAATAAAATCTGGGTGACTGCATCATATTTTTTGGCAATATGTGAAACGTAGTGTCCAAAAAACCGAGAAATAAAGGACTAAAAACTAATTTTTAATTACGATAGTAATTCTCTATCACTTGTCAAACTCTTCAATTTGCGCAAAGACTATGCAGTATGCAGTTAAATTTTTTGCATACAATCGGTCTTTGCATCCAGAAACATGATGCCAAAATTGAGCATTTGCTGTAAATTTATTAATGTAATAATACGTGGTATCCAATTGACCTTTCGTCACTTGTTTCTCAGGATACAAGCAACTAGCTTTCATCTGTTTGAAAACATATGGCGCAGTTAGTCAGGTTTTAATTTTTCTGTCTGAATCTTAACAGATGTCAAAAACTAACAAAGATTTTTTAGACCACATTTTTTCTTACACAAAACCTTGACTACTTCTGTCTAAAAGCATTGAATCAAGAAAGTTCTTACAGACTTTACCTGCCCTCAGACAGTTATTCAACAGGGTGTTATGGAAATGAGTACAAATATTGTAACCCGTAATAGAACTCGCTAGACTAAACAACTTTCCCATTTATCAATTTTTCGAAAACGCCCTCAAAACTGAGTTAAAATTCAAAACAATTTTACTCTAAAAATGCATACCCGCCTATGGAATAATATTATAATTTAATAGCCCCAAACCCAAAAAACATTTCTTTGATATGCAAACCATCAAAAACTGTATAGGTACTGATAAAACCTTTAGTTGACATCTGGTCACCAACGTACTTTATCAATTGAGGTAGGTAAATTATTGAACGCATGTTTTTAGTGCAAGAACTTTGCAGTTTTAATCATATATATAATACACATATATTGCTAGTAGGGCCTCGGAACGCTAGAAAACATTACGGCGCCGACATAGTCTCACTTAGAGTATAACGCGTCTCGTGCGCATGCGTGGGAATTCGAACTCCGCCTTTAGAAGCGAATTTTAAACTTGACCACTTCCCCATTGGGCGGACGACGCCGCCGCGCTTGCGCACAGCTCACCGTATACATTAAGGAGTTGGTTGTGTGTCTCACTTCATCGGCCAGTTTCCCACTCATAGCCGCTAGCAATATAGTAAGTATTAGATATATGGTTTTAATATACTTGTGTCGTTCACCTTTAACTTGGAGTTGCTTACCAAGCGGTTCGTCAAATTTAGGGGAGATAAATGATTGAAAAAATATGTTGTTCATTTTGGTGAGCTCTATCACTGGTTAAAATATTTGCACTCATTGCCATAACACCCTGTATACAACATTTAGTTAGTCACAAATCACTAAACTTGTATAGATACTTTACGCACATGTTAGCTGTTGTCGACGTTTACAGCGCCTCTGGTGTTTGGAAGCGCAATTAAACTAACGAGCGGCAATTTTGAAATTTATAACGAACAAAATGTTTGGATTTGCTGGTGATGTGAAATCATTCCTAAATAATCATTAAAAAATACAAGCAATTGTAAATAATAGAAAAAACTTGAATATCGAGAAGTTTATTAATGTATATACATATAAAGTCACAGGTTAAAAGTTAAATGTTACAAGTTAAATAATGCTATCATGTAATAGTCGTCTTGCGTTTTATCTCTGGGGCTGATTAATATACAGCGTGTTAGGGAAGTCGACCGAAAAAATTCTAGGGGTGAATTCTTGGCCCAAAATATGATTTAACTCAACGTACCTATATACAAATTTGCTTAGTTTAGCCGCTAGAGGGCTTTAAAAATGATTAGCTTTTTTAAATTTTTTCAAATAGGTAGAAAAATCTTTGATAGATGTATTTCATTTTTTGGACATGCGTTTTTACCAGTAAACTACAGCTTTTTGTGAAATAAACCCTAATTTCGAAAATTATAGGGTGTTTAAAAACTGTTAAAATTAATGATCGATCCATAATTTTTTAACCCCCTGTATAATCACTACCAATTTTTTTCTGGTTAGTTACTTTAATTTAGAAGCTATTTCCTCTCTTACCAAATTTTTGTTGGGTAAACGGTTTAACCACAAAAAATATTTTCTAAATCCCTACAAGCCTGAATCTGTAATTGTAACTAAACACTAGTCCCAACTAAAATTTTGTAAGAGGGAAGAGCTTCTAAATTAAAATAACTATCCAGAAAAAAAATTGGTAGTGATTATACAGGGGGTTAAAACATTTAAAAAAGTTAATAATTTTGAAAGCCCTCTAGCGGCTAAACTAAGCAACTTTGTATATAGGTAAGTTGAGTTATATCATCATATTTTGGGCCAAGGATTCACCCCTAGAAATGTTACGATCGACTTCCCTAACAGCCTGTATAGTATGATCAAACATTATTTTCATCCACTATGACTATGGAATACTTCCTAATTTATGAATGCAACTACGTCTATACTTAAGGCTTTCCGTCCATTGGCCCGACGCGACTGCGATGCGATTACGATGCGATCACGATGGCAACTCGTGTTATGCACATCAACACCATTAATATAGCAGCCGATCATACTTCTGTATTTCACTCATTTACTAGGGAATTACTCTTTTGAAACTTGTTGCTAATGGTCTAATAATAAAGTTGGGTGCTGCAAATTGCTATTTCGAAACATTTACGCCAGCTTTGATTTCATTATTTCGAAGGACAATGTTTATTAAAAATGCACTGCGTAAGCGTAAGAGGTGTCACTTTACAAAATTTTTATGGCTCTGAACACGTGAAACCCATAAAAAACAGTTCAGCACTATTGCAACTTTCTTCGAGAAGAAGTAATTATTGATAAAATGTTTGCTTTTCTTGGGACGTCATAAATGGTTGTCAAACTATAACTGATAAAATATACAGGGTGTTCTGAAAATTTGAAAGTGTGGGATTGATCTTGAGCAACTGCTCTTATATTGAATTTTTGTAAAAAATTTTGTTTAACAAATTTGTTTCGAAACCGAAGAAAAGCTTAAATACGAAGTTTGGTTAAAAATATCAGAAATAATTCTTCTCTAAGAAAATAAACTTTTCGGGGTAGTCATCATTTTTTAAATACAAAATACTTATAAAAATCTGTCATTGTCATTGTGTGCCAGTATCTTGTATACAATATGCAGCCAAAAGTTATATCATCAACAAGAAGAATAATTAAATCGTGAAATTTATGAAGCAACTCCAACGCGACTAATCGCGTCACGATTAACAATGTCAGCCACGAGCAACTTTTTTGTGCAAGTCGCATCGTGTTCGCATCGCAGTTGCTTCAGTGTGCACTGAAGTACAATTGCGATCATCCAAAGGTGCACGGTTTTTTGTTACTAAGGAAATTTCTGATTTTTTTCCATACATTATAACTGGCTATTGTCAGTGCCGTTCCTTTTTTTCAAATCATTTAAAAATAATGTGGTGACAGTGACATTTAAAAAAGTTAGTAACGCCAAAAAAAAAAATGCGTGCACCTTTGGATGATCGTAATGGTGTATAAACCCATAGAAATCGCCACGCGATTATCGCAGTGAGCGGACGGCCTAAATGCCAAACTTGGCATGTGATTTTTAAGTGGGTTATAGTTGCATTCATAAATTAGGAACTATTCCATAGCCATACTAGATGAAATAAATTTTAATCATACTATAGTAAAACGGTAAACCATTTGCTTTATGAATAGGCCGCGGAGTTTGCATATGATTGGCACATCGACGCTACTTGTTGGGTTGATGCAGATTCTCCTTAAATATCTTGTAACAGTGGGGGTGGACGATCAGTAATGATATTTTGGAGCCCGTTAAGACACTATTGTCACCTGCGCCAGATGTACCATCGTGTTCAAATAAATCTGGGACAATGTTTTTTACATAAGATTGAGTTAAGAATTGAAGAATATTCCCATGGATTTCCTGCTATCAGAAATAGTTACAGATTTCATTTACCTGTCAAAGTTTAATGTAACCCGTTTTGATAACAGGAAATCCATGGAGATATTCTTCAATTCTTAACTTAACCTGTATATGAAAAAAAAAACATTGTCGCAGATTTATTTGAATACGACTGTACTTCTAAACACCATCTTTTACAATTGCACTAAAGGATGTAACACAAATTGCTGGTACAGAAAATTTGGCTGCCCTGTTCAATACTTGGTGGTTTTGGTCACGGTCAGTCATGTCCCAACGCAAATATCGTTAGTGCTATTGAAGACTCAACAGAAAATGTTTAAGATGAAGAATATAATGAGATTAATCTTGGTGATCTTATCACAGACAATATTACAGAAGCAGAAGAAAATGATGAGGAAGAATTTATCAAAGAGAGAAAAGAGAACGAAGAGGGACTTGAGGAGGGGGAGGGAAAGGATGAGAACGAGCTGTAAAACTTATTTAAAACAAAGAAAAACATGGATTAGGCCTACTGGGAAACCATATAAAAATGCGCCTTGCAACTTACCTCTTAGGTGGTGTGAAAACGGATGCACCGTTGCTCTTTTCCTCTGCTAAAGTATAGCGTGTAAACCACTGGTTGAACGTGAAAAACTTATATAACTTATATAAGCGAGATCTTTGGAAAAACTAATTTCTGTGACCTTTGACCGTGAATAACTGAAAACGCAAGCGCGATATCGATGAGGACTTTTCAGACATTATTTATAATGTCAAAATAAAGGTGTATGCAAAATTTCAGCTCACTTAGATTTTTTCGGCAGGCGAATCCTAATGCGCCTGGAGTATTAGTGATTTGTGGTTAGTGTGGAATAATGACTTATTTTACACTTTATATAGACGAATCCGCTTTTCTATGGAATAACTATACAGGGTGCCCGTTTTTGGAGCTCCACCATGGGGATCTCGGTAACCATAAGAGATACGAGGTCGGTTAAATTGGGGCAAAGTTGCGCAATTTGGAGCTCAATAATATGCCGGTTTAAAATTTCAAAAATTCCGATTACCTCCGGAGATATCCGAAAAAAACCGGAATTTTGGAAATACGTTTTTATTTTTTCCTCGGCTTATTTGGTGACCTAATTCAAAATGAGTGACACTTCGTCATTGCAACTTTTCCTCCTCTACAACCTGCCGATGTCATATTTGAAATCAGACGTTTCGATTTTCGACAATCATCATCAACTTTGGTTTTTCTTATGGGCACTATCTTGGATTTTCACATTTTTGAATTCAGCTTTGTTTTCTGATTACGGTGATGTATCACATGTTAAGGTTCAGTGTTGCAGTTTGGGTGAAATATCAAAAATTCTGTTTTGCAAAGACTGCCTTGGATATAACATCCATACTTTTGTTTAACAAAGGCATTGTTGACAGTTCGATTTAAGTTGGCTTAACGTCACCTACAGTTACAAAATTAGTATAAATTTATTAACAAAATGCTCTTTTCAACTGAAGAAAAACGAGATATGCTAGAAATTTATTTATTTGACAGTAGGATATAAAAAAGGAGAAAATTATGTTTTAAATTTACAACATAGGATAAAACTAAATTTTGAGAAACAAGTAAATAAAGAAAATTATAAGAGGTGCTCGAAGGGTTCACCCTCCACTTCCAAGCACAGCTCTATGCGTCTTCTTAAATTCTGCATTGATCTTAAAACGTCCCTTCTTCTTATTTTGGTCCTTAAAGTTGTGATGATCTTCCTTCGCAGCTCATTAATATCGGCGGGTACAGATTTATAAATGACATCTTTCATAGTTCCCCATAAATAGTAGTCTAATGGGGAAAGATCTGGTGAACGTGCCGGCCAACGTATGTCTCCACTGTTTGAAATGACTCTACCCGGAAATATTTCAGACAAATAATCAGCCACTCTCCTAGCATTATGTGGCGGAGCACCATCTTGCTGGAACCAAAGGTTATTCAAGCGGTTGAGGCAAATGTTGTCATCGATGTAATCCGTAAGGTAGGTCCTTAAAAAGTGCAAATACCCATCTGCGGTCAAATTGTCTTCGTAAATGTATGGGCCAATGATCGTACCGCCAAATAAACCAACCCATACATTTAGCCCGAAACGTGCTTGTGGTCGACGTCCTTGGTGTTCGTGTGGATTTTCAGTGGACCAGACATGTTCATTGTGACGATTGAACATGCCTGAGTTGGTAAATTTGCACTCGTCCGTGAATATCACGTTGGAAAGAAAATGGGGATTTTGTTCCAACCGTGCCATGATATTCCTACAAAACGCTGCCCTCCGTTCAGTATCTCCTGGATGCAAGACTTGGGTGATATGAATTTTAAACGGGCGATATTTATGTTTTTTCAAGACTCTCCACACTGCTTGATGTGATACGTTAATTTCGTCTGCTATAGCCCTTGTTGAAGTTGAAGGATTATCTTGAATCTAATGAAGAATTCAATTCATTGCCGTTTATTATTTTTGAGAAAGTTTTAACAATTTACTCACCGCCTGTAAAATTTCCACTTCATTCGCATTTGGTCTATGAACACGTCTTCGAGGCTTAGAAAATGCACCAAACTCGGCTAAATTTCTATGAAGGAATAACAAATAATTTTGAGCTGGTTGTTGTCTTTCTGGATACCGCTGTAAATATCTTTCCGAAGTAACTTGCGCATTTCGATGCGAAGCGTAATAAATTTCTAGCATATCTCGTTTTTCTTCATTTGAAAAGGGCATTTTGTTAATAAATTTATACTAATTTTGTAACTGTAGGTGACGTTAAGCCAACTTAAATCGAACTGTCAACAATGCCTTTGTTAAACAAAAGTATGGATGTTATATCCAAGGCAGTCTTTGCAAAACAGAATTTTTGATATTTCACCCAAACTGCAACACTGAACCTTAACATGTGATACATCACCGTAATCAGAAAACAAAGCTGAATTCAAAAATGTGAAAATCCAAGATAGTGCCCATAAGAAAAACCAAAGTTGATGATGATTGTCGAAAATCGAAACGTCTGATTTCAAATATGACATCGGCAGGTTGTAGAGGAGGAAAAGTTGCAACGACGAAGTGTCACTCATTTTGAATTAGGTCACCAAATAAGCCGAGGAAAAAATAAAAACGTATTTCCAAAATTCCGGTTTTTTTCGGATATCTCCGGAGGTAATCGGAATTTTTGAAATTTTAAACCGGCATATTATTGAGCTCCAAATTGCGCAACTTTGCCCCAATTTAACCGACCTCGTATCTCTTATGGTTACCGAGATCCCCATGGTGGAGCTCCAAAAACGGGCACCCTGTATAGTCTATACAATAACGGGTTATAGGTTATAGGTTTTAACTGCAATACATGTATTTGAAATCGGGAAACGGAGCTTCTCAAAGAATTTTTAAAATATATAGGGTGTTCTGTTAAAGAAAACACTCTGATTGACACTGAATTGTCGCTGGAATGAAATAACAAACATATTGGTAGTGCAACAATGATACAATATAGTTGCGCACTTACGCATAATTGTTATCTGGTGCAAGGGCGGAAGCGTCTCGTTGCGCTACTCTTTCTCGAAAGGTACCCTCCACAAAAATTGTACAAAACTACTTAAACCAAGTGGCGTTTCTACAAAGGGCATGGCGCGAAATCCAAATTTATGCATATACTCTGTTCACATCTTTTTTGCATGAATGTTGACCATGGAAGTTTCTCCAATTTAGCTGTGTAAAATTACTTTGTTGTATTTAACGAGGTTTACATTTGAGGTTATGGTTTCCAAATGCATTTAGGTTAGAAAACATGATAAAACACTTAATTGCAAAGGTGCCACATTTAATCAACACGGAAAATAGAATTTTAGTCATTTTTAGGTATGTATCTAATTTCAATAATTGTGTAATTGAAGACATGTCTAATTCAGTACACGGAAGGCCTTTCAATACTTTAGATTTTAAATATTTCGCCACATGTAGTATCAATATAAGTAGTTCATATGGCAACAATATTCGATTCTGTCACATGACAGTAAATTTGTTGGAGGTTATGCATGTTATACAACAAAACAAAAATTACGGTTCTATTCAGGTGTAACTTAGCACCAACAATCCATGGCCAACTTTCATGCAAAAAAGAGTGAATGAATTATGGGTAGAAACAAACACTATTGGTGGTATTTTAGTATTTTGTGGTGGTTATTTGTTTTCTCTAGTAAAAGATTCTGTTGGTTTGGTTAATACGCTATAACCTTTGCATTTGATTTTTTTCTGTACCTATAATAAAAGCCCTATAGGTGGGTGTCAGAATATATCTATTAGTTAGTAGTATTTGTGGGGAGACTGATGTCAAACAAGTAGGGCTTCATAGGCTCTTTTTGCCAACCCTGTGGACAGGGTCTACGCATGCAGAGTACCAGGTACCGTAGTCCTACTTAGAATTTTTCCGAGACTAAGCAGTTCCAATCCTACCTAGCAAGGGATTTTTACATGCTACACATCGTAGTAACATGGGCTTTACATCACTTCCAATGATGACATTCTGTAGAGGTTTTCATCAGCAATTTTTATTTTTTAAAAACCTCACCGGGATCGGAGATCGAACTCTCGACCCTTAGATCGGTAGCCAGAATGCTTAACCACTGAGCTAGGGAGCCCGGTCAGAATATACCTGAACACCCTGTAAAAACATGTACTTGTCTGAGCGCCATATTCTCTCATATACTTTTCGATAGGTATAAAAGAATGACATTGAGAAAATACGCCAATTATTCAGTAATTACAAGGTATTAGATATGCGTAAACATTTTACAATTTCGCAGTTTAATTTATGTTTATTACTGAGTGCACACTATGCTATGTTATCAATCGTACTTAGATAAACACAGACAATCTAACTAATGTTCAAAGGTTTTGTTTCTGTGGAACGTTATTAAAGCAAACTAGCATTGTATATATTTTATACCGAACGTGAAATAGGTAAATCCTTCGCGTCAATAAACAGTTATCGTTCATTTCAACGCCTTCGCTGCAGGCAAATAGGTCTCATTCGGCACATCATTTGCTGCTGTTAACGGCTATTGTGTAGGAGTAATTCTAATTTTAAACAGAATACTGATAAGCATTTCTAGTATGTTGGGCATTGTTTAAGTATGCGTACGAAGTATAGCGTTGATTGTTAACTTTAACCATTTTTTTTTTGGTATGTAATTAATTGCTATAGCTATTTTACACATGTTTTAATATATTGACAGTAACACATCGGTAATGACTTTAGATATGATATGATTAGTTGATACTGGAAAGTATCAGATTGATTGCGTGGTACCAGCGTTTCTGTGGAGTCGGTTTCTAAAGTGAATTGCATAAAAGTAAAAAGTTAATCACCTTGCAACTGTTAATGGTCCAGAATCATTAACTTTTTTACGCAGAACCGGATTCTTACAGATTTGGCGATATTGTGTACTGTCGTTTTAATCTCCTGAGAGTAGTGAATACTATTAAATTATTATGATGTTTGAAAAATGCTAGTTGCTAGTGTACTATGAACCAATCTAAATGCCATCGATTTGGGTTTTCACTAAATATAAAAACAAGTACCTAACTTACAGGAATATATTTTTCAATATGTGTATGGATTTCTGTAAAATATTACGTAAACAGTAATAACAATTTTGTTTTAAATATGTATCATAAAATACAATGTAGGTAGTCTGTATGTTAGCTCATATCTTACCATAATAAATGAAATCATCAAGTGTTAATGTATTATGCTACTTTGGACGGCATGCTGCAATACAAAACTAAATACGTGTATTTTTTCAGCATGAAAACAACCTGAAGCTGCAACACGGAAATACTCATCCTGTCATAACCAGTATTGATTTGAAAACTGAAGATCGACGTTACAATTACGCACTTTAGGTATTTGTAAATTTAGGAGTTGCGATGTCCTGATCAGCTTCCTGCATGACCAACGGACGCGGCGCCGGAATGGCGTTCATGACCAAAAAGAAAAAGTACAAATTTCAAGTTGAAGTGTGTTTGGAAGAACTGTTAGAAGTGCCTTTTGTGTCTGCCGTCCTATTCGCCAAATTACGACTTCTAGACGGAGGCTTTCAAGATCATAGTTCAAGGTAAGCAAATGGCGTCACTTTAGCTACGCTAACACAGGTAGGGAAACAACATTTGACAGGTTAAAAAAAACGAATTTGTCAATGTCAAATTAACGATAGGCTCTACTAGTAAGTGCATAAATATTTTTTTTTATCAATTTATTCGTCGAATGCGATGCCACATCCTTGCTCTAGATTGCAGATGATCGTTTTCAGCTGTTGTTTAAAATGTCTAGTAATACTTCTACATCTAAAGTGAACGTGTTCATATAAGAATCTGTAAAGGGCTTTACTCAGAACTCCCTCGCAGGTCGCAAGTGGACATCTGTAAAGGACTTTACTCGGAACTTCCTTCGCAAGTGCACGTTGTGACACTGACACTAAACATTTTGGTAAAGGAATTTAATAGAACCTGGGTGAAGAACCAAAATACAAACTCGCGTTGTGATACCGAAGTGTTGGAATACGGCGAGCAGTACCAAATATTCGATAAACGTTTATGTGTATAGTAACCATTTTTTTAAGCAAGAAAACGTTTAAAAATTGGTTATGTAATATTAACTTCTTTATTGCGTTCACGTTACAGAAACTTAAATTTATTTTTATTATAATTTATAACCTATAAACTTTTATATATGTACGCCACTGAACAACCGAGTTTGGTTTGAAACACCGAGTTTCCCTACCTATGTTAGCGTAGCTAACGTGATTTAGTGACCTTACATTAACATGCTGCGAGAGGGCATCTATAATAATAATAATAAATCAATTTAACATTTCATAAACAGAAAAGTCCACAAATGTAGGAGTTTGGCGTAGTTCCCCCAATACTAAATGACAACATAATCCATGTAAAAAGTAGTAGGTAATATCATAGAAGTGTAACAATACAAAAATAATATACAGTACAAACAATGTGATGCGTATTCTTCCTTTAAAAATCTTGTAATTTGTATGTAAAACAGTAATAGCTCCCACTAAGAAATTATATAACACATTCAATACCGTAGGTGCCATATTTGAATAACGTCCTTCAAAAATGATGTGTGGTATGGTAAAATTGTCAGTCCTTATATTTATATGATGAATATCGGATTTCCGTATGAGTAGAGCGTGCAAATATTTATGTGCTTTGTTTAATAATAATTTGTAACGTGCGTTCAATGTCTTTGAGTCATGCAGAACTATGGATTGATTATTATAAATGGCATGTCTGTGTTCGTATTTATATCATCTAACCTTAAATAACACGTTCTTCAAAGTGATACCTTTCAACGAAGATTGACATTTATTTAAGATGTGATAATGTAGTGATAATCTAATAAAATAAATGATTATACCCAACGAACGATATTAAACATAAAGCATGGTGTTTTATTAAAGTTATTCGAGTAGATGCTGAAAAGAGTGGCCTGCAACATTTAAACATAATATGATCTGGTGTTTCTGTTTTCTAAAACATGAATCAGCACATTTTCATCAATAGTTGTCTCGTAAGTCGTCTATGGTGTGCACTGGATTTTTAATTATTTTTTAAAGTATGGGATGGAACGGCAAAATAGTCTAAAGAGTGAAATCGCACAATTCTGAAGGGAATCGATCATTATTAATAATTACTCTAACATCGTAAAATTCTCGCAGATATTCCAGAGTAGCTTGTGCATCATGGTCTAGCGAAATCCTGTTGGAAACGACAATTTGAATTTCGTCGTCGTGGAGCTGGTTTATAAACGGATCGAGAATATGATTGCGCTAGTTTCCTCAGTTTAAATTTCTGCTAAAAAAGACTGGAGTAATGAGTCTCTTCTGGAGGTATCCATGCTTTAATTTTTAAAGGATGTGTTTGATTCACACAGATGCGTGCATCAAAACCTTTTTGATTATAATTAATCACGTAATTCAAGTCATAACTGTTTTATCTCATTCAAAGGTCGTGGTAAAGTCAAGTTTGCATCTTGCCGTATTTGTTTGCCTCTGTTAATGTTGGAAAGGAATTTGTAAGCTTCCCTTAATGGCTTTTAAGCGGATGGATACATTTTCTAATAGAACTTAAGCCGACTTAGCATATTTGGGAATCATGGGTTTATGGATTTCTTTCAATTGCCTCATTGAGAGAGCTTAGCATTAAGATTTTTAGAATAAGTATTTATTCCTACGTGCGACGCTCCGATTGGCTACGCAGGATCGCCTCAGCCAATAGTGTTTGAGCTTGCCCCTCCTTGAATTGGCGAGTTCGCCTCGTTGTAAATTCAGAGTTAGTTAGATTCAGAGCCTCGAGGAAGCAAGTTCAGCTATGCTTTGTGCTAGTTTGCGTTTCGGTCTAACTCCCTGGTAAAGTCGTTTCCAGGTTGTTTTGTGTTACGGTTACGCGCAATTCGCTATTTTCGCGTGGCCAATCCAAGCGTGTCACAACAGTTGAAGCTTTTGTAAAAAACCATCGGTCCATCAGTGACGTTTGTAATCGTTGTTACTCAATATACTCGTGTTTGTTAAGTCTTGTTTCACTCCAACAACTAACTGAACCCAAGTTAGGGTTATTAAGTGGCAGTTCCCGGCAATCCCATTGAACCGGAACTCGCAGTGGATTAATTGGGGGCCCCATTCGTGGAAGCCTCTTATCAAGTTAATCGTACAAAAAACATTGGTCCTTCGAGCCGGATGTGGAAGAAGCTAAAAAACGCGAGTGTACAAGTTTCCAGTAGCTGGTGGATGCAATCGCTCCAACATCATTTCGTCGGAGAGCGTCAAGAAGCTTCGCCAACACCAGGAAATTCAACCATCGAGAGCTTACACCGAGTCCAGGTCCCACGTCAAGCGGCAGCGATCGGCAGCGGGTTGGTTTTCTGTTCGTCAAGAAGTTACTACGTTCTCAAATCAAAAGTAAGTCCTTTTCCATTACGCCTTCGTTTAGTGTTGTTTTTTGCTTGTGTCAGTCATGGTGGAAACTCGTTCGACATCAGCGGTCATGTCGGAAACTCGCGCTTTAACCACTCGTTGCAAATTCATAAAAGCCCAAGTAGATCGTTTCAAAACTCTATTTCATAGAATTTCTTCGTCCAGCCCCGTGAAGGCTCACGAGGTCGGCAACTTGTCAGAAGAGTTTAGTTGTTTCCAAAATTTGTTGGATGAGTATAAGAAGTCAATGGAGGGCCTAATGGAGGCCGACGCTGAACACTTTGATGAACTTTTCAATGAATTTGACTCTTTTATGACTCATTTTAGCGAGATTAGTAGCGCAGTAAAGGAATTCTTATCAAAAAATAAGATCAGTCCGGGTATAAAACCGAATGTAGGTCAAAATTCTTCGCAAAGTGGCCCTTCAGGAGAGCTCGCTGGATTAAGATTACCACCCTTAGATTTGCCTTCCTTTTCGGGGAAATTCGAGAATTGGGTTCAATTTCATGACTCCTTTGCGTCGCTTATTCATAACAACGTTAATTTGACCAACGTTCAGAAATTTTACTATTTGATTTCTTCCCTTAAGGGAGAAGCTGCTAGTTCAATCTCGTCGTTAAATGTTACCAACAATAACTATACCATTGCTTGGGATATCCTAGTCAAGCGATTTGAAAATAAGAAGCTGATAGTAAAATCAAACATAAATGCGTTATTCAGTTTAGAGAGCGTAAAAAAGGATTCACATTCGTCTGTTCAAAGGCTGCTCGATAGTGTAGTTAGAATTTTGGAAATTTTAAAGGCGTACGGGGAACCCACACTCGACACCATACTAATACATATCATAGTTTCGAAGCTCAGCTCAGCAATGCAGACTGACTGGGAATTATGCAAACATGCCGGACAATTTCCTACTTTGCGAGAGTTGTTAGATTTTTTAGAGAGCAAAAGTCACTTATTAGGTTCGCTGGAGGCTGCGAAAATAGGTTCGAGTTTGGGAAATCAGGGATCCGAGCAAAAAAGTCATGCACGCGCTCATGTAGCCAGAGAGCAAGGTAATCACTCTTGTGATTTTTGCAAAAATAGTAATCATTCGATTAGCGCTTGCGAATCATTCTCAAAATTGTCGGTAAACGCTCGTATCGAAGAGGCGCGTCGTTTGAAATTATGCAACAATTGTCTCAAGCCCGGACATTTCGTGGTAAAATGCACATCGTCGAGATGCCGCGTATGCAGAAAAAAGCACCATACTTTACTGTGTTTGCGTCCAAAGCGCGACGCGCACGAAAATACTTCGTCGCCGCGTCCTGGACCGCCAGAATCCAGCAGTGACGCACGGGAGGTCGGGGCCGTCTCCCCGAGCGAGGCACCCGTCGCATCCGTTTCAGCAGCTTGTAGCCGTCCTGCAATCGCGGCGCCAGCGCAAGTTTTATTGTCCACGGTTAGCGTATTCGTAGAAGGATCCTCCGGGTCATTTTCCCGGGCAAAAGCTCTTTTGGACCCCGGATCCCAACTTAACTTAGTTAGCGCCGACTTGTGTCAAAATTTGAAAATTGAGAAACGAGGTAATATCACCTCACTGTCGGGTGTTGGTGCCAGGGCTCTGAACGCTGAATTCAGAGCAAACGTTCGAATCCGCTCCCGTAACGGGAAATACGAGGACATTTTGAGCTGTATTGTGTTAGACAAAATTACGGACCCTCTGCCGGCCCTTTCTTTCTCGTTGAGGGATTTGAAGATCCCACCAAACATTGTGCTAGCCGATTCAGATTGTAATACACCGGGAAAGATTGATCTTTTATTAGGCGCGAATGTCTTTTGGCAAGTGCTCTGTCAGGGACAGGTGAAATTGGGCCCAGAGAAGCCATTCTTAACAAAAACTCTTTTTGGTTGGGTTTTAGGCGGAAACATGAACATCGAAAATCGAGCGCTCATGCTTTCAAATAGAGTTCATTTAAGTGTAGCCGGCATCGAGCACGGCATTCAGAGATTTTGGGAAATCGAGGGGGCTTACGGTTCATCAGGCCGACTCTCTGCTGATGACAAATTTTGCGAAGACCATTTTCAATCGACTACGAAACGGGCGTCGTCGGAGCCGCGTAGGTTCATCGTGAGCATACCTTTCAGGAAAGATGCTCCATCGCTGGGAGACTCGCGCGGTATAGCGTTAAAGCGTTTCTATTCATTAGAAAACAAATTGTCAAAAAATCCCGAGTTGAAAACCGCGTATTCCGCATTTCTCAAAGAATACGAGTCGCTTGGTCACTTGAGCAAGGTGGACGACGAAGCGAGCCTTCCTCATCCTAGGTTTTATTTACCACATTTGCCAGTCATAAAGGAGGACAGTTCAACGACCAAACATCGCGTTGTTTTTGACGGCAGTTGTGCGTCCTCCTCCGGAGTATCGCTTAACGACCTTCAACATAAGGGCCCAGTGGTCCAGCAGTCGTTGTTTGCAATTCTTTGTCGCTTTAGGCAATTCAAGTACGTGCTGAAAGCAGATTGCGCCAAAATGTATAGGCAAATTCTCGTGGACCCCTCGCAGACGCAATACCAATTAATTTTATGGCGTGACGACAAAACCTCAGCGGTAAAATGCTTCAAATTATTAACGGTCACCTACGGTACTAAATCAGCCTCGTACCTAGCAACTAGGTGCTTGATACAAATCGCCCAGGAAATCGAAGCATCGCTTCCAGAGGCCTCATTAAGAATTAGCCGGGATTTTTATGTAGATGACCTACTGACTGGTTTTGAAAATAGGGCGGAAGCCATAAAAACGCAATTCGAAATTAGTAGCGCTTTGTCGGGGTACGGGTTTGAATTGCGAAAGTGGGCATCCAACGACAGTGAAGTAGCTAGCGCCATTGGTGTAGATCGCGGCAGCATGGAGCCCATTTCTTTGACGGAAGACGCCACGGAGAAAACTCTCGGCATTTTTTGGGATACTCGGCGGGACGTGCTAAGTTACAGAGTCAACCCTAGCTGTTGCAAATCAGTTACCAAGCGGGCTATACTCTCTAGTATGGCTCAAATATTCGATCCCTTGGGACTACTTGGTCCAAGCGTTCTAACTTTGAAACTTCTCGTGCAACGGCTTTGGCAGTTGAAGTTGTCATGGGACGAAACGGTGCCCATGGAGATGCGCTCCAGATACGACGAACTCCATTCTTCATTACGCTCTTTGGGCTCGTTGGCAATTCCGAGACGGGTAATTTGCGATGACATAAATTCAATAGATCTCCACGGATTTGCGGACGCGAGTTCTGTAGCCTATGGGTGCGCCGTGTATATACGTTGCGTTGATGCGCGCGGTAATGTCACCACCAATTTGCTTTGTGCTAAGTCAAGGGTCGCTCCATTAAAAACAATATCCTTGCCTCGTTTGGAGCTTTGCGCAGCCTTACTGTTGGCTCGTTTGATTAAAACTATACTCGATTCCTCCGCATTTAAATTTGACCGCGTGTACTATTGGTCGGACTCCACCATAACTCTGCACTGGATAAATAAGGATGCGAGTAATTGGAAAACGTTCGTCGCGAACCGGGTGTCCGAGATTCACGAACTAAGCAATAGGGAAGAATGGTTTCACGTGCGTACAAATTGCAACCCGTCCGATATAATTAGCAGGGGAATGTTACCCCAGGAGTTACTCAACTCACGCTTGTGGTGGCACGGGCCAGAATTTTTGTCACAGGCGGACCTAAAACCCCAGCCCGTTAAAATTGATTCGGGTGAGCTAGCAGCCCAAGAGTCGCGCCCAGTAGTGGCCACTCTTCACCATCGCGTCCCAGAATTTGAACTTTTCAGGCGCTATTCCAGTTTCACCGGTGCCAGAAATCAGCTATCGGAATTAAAAAATATCCTGTCAGGCTCTAGTGAGCAATGCATAAGGGAAGAATTGTCGAAACATAACATTAAGTGGAATTTTATTCCGGCACGCTCTCCGCACTTTGGCGGCATTTGGGAAGCGGGGGTAAAGTCATTGAAATATTATTTAAGGCGAATATCTTGCAATGCAAAGTTAACTTTCGTTGAGTATTACACCATGCTGACTCAAGTGGAGGCGATACTAAATTCCCGTCCACTCTGTGTTCTCCCTACCGACGCCTCATTCCCCGAAGTCCTTACTCCTGCCCACTTCTTGATCGGTCGGAAGCTGACTTCGTTTCCGGAAGCCCAACTCCAGGGCATACCGGAAAATCGTCTCAGCCGCTATGGGCTGGTCCAGCGGCTGTCCCAGCAGTTTTGGGATCGTTGGTCCCGGGACTACCTCCACCTCCTGCAGCGCCGGCCTAAGTGGAAGTCCTCCAGCACGTCTCTAGCCCCCCAGGTGGGCGACGTGGTACTCGTCCACGACGAGGCATCTCCAAGCTACCGTTGGCCCCTGGCAATCATCTCGGCCACATATCCAGGAGCGGATGGTGTTGTGCGTGTGGTGCAGGTGCGCGATTCCCGAGGGAATCTCCTGAAACGCTCGGTGCGTAAAGTGTACATCCTACCCAAAGACGATCATTGCGATCAAGGGCAATAAACATTGACTTTGCTCTTAGTTGGTAGTTTTCGCTTATTGAACATTTTGCTAGGTTTAGTTGTTTCTTTGCTTGTATTCATGCTAGTTGTAGGTTATCTGTAAGACTCTTGGATTATCATCTGTCATTAGTTCTTGTTATGCATTTGATTATTTTGTAGTGTTAGATTTCAGTTTAATTTTGGGATTTAATCACGTCGTGCCATAGTCGGCACTTCGGGGGCGGCATGTTTGATTCACACAGATGCGTGCATCAAAACCTTCTTGATTATAATTAATCATGTAATTCAAGTCATAACTGTTTTATCTCATTCAAAGGTCGTGGTAAAGTCAAATTTGCATCTTGCCGTATTTGTTTGCCTCTGTTAATGTTGGAAAGGAATTTGTAAGCTTCCCTTAATGGCTTTTAAGCGGATGGATACATTTTCTAATAGAACTTAAGCCGACTTAGCATATTTGGGAATCATGGGTTTATGGATTTCGTTCAATTGCCTCATTGAGAGAGCTTAGCATTAAGGTTTCTTAGAATAAGCATTTTTCCTAAATAACGTGCGACGCTCCGATTGGCTACGCAGGATCGCCTCAGCCAATAGTGTTTGAGCTTGCCCCTCCTTGATGATTTGGCGAGTTCGGCTCGCTGTAAATTCAAAGTCAGTTAGATCCAGAGCCTCGAGGAAGCAAGTTCAGCTATGCTTTGTGCTAGTTTGCGTTTCGGTCTAACTCCCTGGTAAAGACGTTTCCAGGTTGTTTTGTGTTACGGTTACGCGCAATTCGCTATTTTCGCGTGGCCAATCCAAGCGTGTCACAACAGTTGAAGCTTTTGTAAAAAACCATCGGTCCATCAGTGACGTTTGTAATCGTTGTTATTCAATATACTCGTGTTTGTTAAGTCTTGTTTCACTCCAACAACTAACTGAACCCAAGTTAGGGTTATTAAGTGGCAGTTCCCGGCAATCCCATTGAACCGGAACTCGCAGTGGATTAATTGGGGGCCCCATTCGTGGAAGCCTCTTATCAAGTTAATCGTACAAAAAACATTCTTTATATGTTACATTTGACTGTACGAATTCTATTTTTTTTTAGATAAATTCTCAATTAAAACGAATTCAAGTACTTATTATGTCCTTTAATATGAATCGTTAATATTAAGTTGTTAAATATTTCTAGCTCAGCAGAACATGATCACTCTCAAAAACAGGTCGGTTCACGCAATATCAAGACTGTTTATTATTTCTGAAAAATCATTTGTTCAATGAAAACTTGTCAGATATTTTTGAAAATTTTAATGAAGGTCAGTGTTACTTCAAAACATGTACATGGAATATCTATTGCAAATACCTCCCTGTTACAATACTTGTCATTCAATAAACATGAAATAGTAAGTAGTCCTTTTATTAGTTACCACATTTCACTCTTTTACTGTTAACCTCAGCAGAAGTCCATCCCACTGTCAAGAACTGCAAACACCCTCGGAAATGCCTCTTTCCAATTCTTAATCAGCATACAATTCAGCAACACGAACCTCGACAAAATCCTCCAGCAGTGAACACACTCTCTCTTCCAAATAAGATATTGACAATCCATATAATGCAAATCCCGATCTGTCAGAAGCCACAGGACGTCACCTCAACTAGTGCCAATCTCAAAACGTCACGCCTACAAAAGTTCAGCAAAGTTCAACTCCATCAGATTAATAGCCAATTCCCAAGACTCTCACTCCAAAAATCCTGCTGTGTCCTATATTCAGTAAATACAGCTTACGCTATCCAATTCACAAGATGTAATTGTTTGACAATAAACTAAGTTCAACGTCCAATTAAAGAAATTATTTCAGTAGCCTGTAGTATTTTAAATTATGTTCTTCCTACCATACACATCTTCTCTATATCTTCATTATATTCTTCTTGTTTTAAAATTTACACTTCTTCTCTTCTCGACAATTTAATTATAAGTAAACCCTTTCATACACCAAAATAGATTAATAGATCATATTAGAAAAGGGTTTACTTTCAAAATTTATTTGTGTACATAAAATTAGTATCCCTTTAGTGATATCGTTTTTGTATATTTTTTACAGTTCAACACTATATTTTTATCACATTTAGAAACACCCGCTATATTGAATAACATTTCTCAAATAAGTATTTGCTATCAATCTGCCACTCTATTTCAGGTAACTCTTAAATCATTTTAGAACCTTCTTTTTCTTAATTTTCATTGTTCAACTAAATTCAAATTATTTACCACTACTTTACAAAATACATGTTAATAATTCTGATATCGTTTTATTATATCCTAATTCACTTTGTAAATTTAATAATGGAATATTTTAATCATTTTTTAAATTATAATATTAAACCCTTGTCTTGTATTAATAAATTAACTTAATCTTCTTTTATGCAATCCATTACAATATACAGAAAGAACGAGAGCATCTGAAACGTGGAAGACAATAAAAAATCTTAGAAAAGACGAAAGAGAGAAAAGCCAGTTACGCCTAATAAGCATGGAAGAATTGGAAGAGTATTTATTATAAAGTGTGTTCAAAACAAACCGTTATCAAGTGGCCATGTGTCAAACAGTAATTTTTGAAAGTCGTGTCGTACTCAAGTGACCTAGCGCGTTGAATTCTGGGTAGATCCGTGTAATAATTTGGGTATACATATCCTCACTTTAACAACTGGTAACTCAAGTGATTCAGCGCGTTGAATTCTGGGTAGAGCAATGTAATAATCACCGACATGCCGTCGTAAGACAAAATCTAGTTCAAAGCCCTCTCGATAACGTTTTTTTAATGCACGTAGGATACTGCTAACCGAAAGTAGAGAAGAATTTAAAATAGAGAATACAGATATTCAAGTAGATACAAACACATAAGTAGCAAAAATAACAATAGATGCAATAAAGAAACCTTTAAAGGAATAAAAAATAAGAAAGTGGCATGGCCGGGAAACAATCCTATTGACTTGATAAAATACGGACCAGAATGAAGTACGGGCTGAAATATTTAATAAATGTATGATAGAGGTTGACAATATCCCTGAAGACTGAAACTTAGTATATGTTAACTTAATCTACAAAAAGGGAAACAAAAGATTGTGGAAGAATACAGTGGCATAAGTGTGGTTAGCGCAATGGGAAGGTTGTTCGGCAGAATACTGAAAAAGAGAATAGAAAACGATATAGAGGAAATAGAAGCACAAAGTGGATTTCGTACCGTTGACTACATATGTGTATTACAGCAAATAATGAAGAAGCGGAAAGCCAGAAATCTATCAACTTACTTGATATTTGTTGATTTAGAAACAGCTTACTACACGGTACCCCTGAAAAGCCTTTTTGAAACATTGACCAAGATTGGCCTCAATAAGACATATGTTCGAGCCATCTGAAATATATACTTACATTCAAAGAGTGCAGTTAGATTGGGAAGTGACATTTTTGAATATTTTCCGATAACAAAAGAACCTACACAGGCATATAGTCTAGCACCTATTTTGTTTAAAATATATATTCAGGAAGCTTTGCGAAACTGGAAAATAAAGACTACAGGGATGGATGGGAATCCTTATCACTGACTGGTTTTTGACGACTCTCTTATTTGCTGAAGATCAAGTAATTACAGCTTGTGACGAAGCAGATCCGGGCTATATGATGAGAAAATTAAAAGAGGAGTACAACAAATGAAACTTACGTATAAGTATGACGAAAACGGAATATCTAAAAGTAGGAGAAACATAAGAAGATCCAGAACTGAAAATTAGAAAACTAAAAAAATGTAAGGAATATAAGTATTTGTAGGAGGAGGGAACGTCAAAAAATGCCATAAAAGACAGAAAAGAAACGAGACAGTTGCCCTGGTACGGATATATAATGAGAGTGGAGGAACAGCGATGGTCAAAGAGAGCATTAGAAAAAGGGTTTTTTGACGAAATCTATATCGATATACCGGTATTTTTCCCTTACTTTCCAGATGTTTTACAGAAAATTCATATATCTTCATGCGTGTATTTTTGTTTTTGTTCTAGAAACAAAATTCTATGTTTGACCAATACTCAAGGGCTATCCATAAAATGGTCACCTTAGTTGTAGTGCTAGTTATAGCAACCCTTATCGTCAATCATAAGAGATTTTAAAATTAAACATAAAAAAATACATATGAATAGTCTTGTCGGAAGAAAATATTAGAATTAATCCTGGTGTTTTATTTACTAGTAGTTGACCAATAACAATCAATATCACCTGAAAAGATGACGCATATTGAGTTTGAGGTGACATACAAAATATCATCCAGATTTATCTAAACGTTTTATTGTAAAATTTAAATGTGAATTGAACACGTTGTATTTGGGAAACTATGTGGGAAAAACCCCTACAGCAGTTTTCGACTTTTTTTAATGTCTCAGTGTATCTCCAGAAGTCATACGACTTAAGAAACACGCTGTATATCTCAGTGCTTTGATGTAACAATAAATATAATAAAAAAGCAATTCAGTATCAGTAAAATGACAATACATATGGAAACTCTTTGCAAATACTAATTTGTGACTTATACAGTATATGGTTACATGCAGTTTGCTTGATAACATAACTTCAAATAACATAAATATAAGTTGTGGGTAGCATGTTGCTCAGCCGAGCTATGTGGGTTAGGGGTTAACACGCTTACTTGGCATTCTGGAGCTCGTGGGTTCTATTCCGGGGACCGTCTGCGCTGATTCAGGGTTTTATGTTGTTTTCCTAAGTTAACAGAGTACCTTCTCCGAGGCGAATTCCGGCGCAGAACAACACTGCTACGTATCCAAATCTATAAAAGTCAACAGAAGAAATAATTAAGTATTGTATGACACAAAAAATATGGAATCAATCAGGAAGTTCACAGCCATGAATCTTTAGTAGATGTAGCCACTGAGAAACGGTAGCAGCAACATGACATCTTGCATTATCATGAATCAGACAAAAATCTGGAGGAAGTTTTTCAGCGATGGGAAGGACAACAGGCTGCAGAATGTTATCCCAATATTTATCTGCAGTTAATGATCCGTTAATTAAAAAGAGCTCTGTTCTTCTGCCAGTCATTACTCCTCCCCATACTATGATCGTCCCGTCTTAAATTTTTTTTATTTGCTGAACATTTCGTAGCCTTATTTAGTGCCAGATCGTCTCCAAACTAGTTCTTCCTGTGTCGGAACAAAGCCCAAACCGCGACTCGTCAGTAAAGAGAACTGTGCCCCTTTGTTGCTGATTTCAATTTTCATGCTCTGCATACCATACATTCCGAGCTTCTCGATTACCGCGAGTAATTGCTGGGCATCTTAAAGGGCGACGAGAACGAAGATTGGCTTTATGTAATCTGTTCCTGACAGTTTGACTGGAAACAGTTACATCATGTGTGTTTTGTAGAGCACTAACCAGAACAGTTGCATTTATTGAAGGTACCCGTAATGCCCTTAGCCTTACAAATCTATCATGAATCGGCGGTGTAATTCGGTTTTCCTGGGTCGTGTTCCTGTGGATGTCCAGATTCTTGATAAAGGCCGCCATAATCGATGAATTACTCCTCTTGGTGTTCCCAAAATTGTTGCAGCATCAGCCTGACTTCGATCACCTTGAATAACACCAATTGCCCGAAACATCTCATCGCGGCTTAAATGACGGCGATGTTGATCATGCTGCATCACTATTACACACAACCGATGGAAATTGTTGCAAAATAAAAATGAAACTGCAGAAAAACATTCACTTTTCGAAGCACCACTATAGCCTGTATAACTTCACAGCATAAATGTAAACAAACAAGATAAACAAATTTGCATCGAAACATGGATTGCCATTATTACCTAAGGCCACTATGTTAATATGTTCAATTCTTATTTCAGTTTTATTCTAGAAACAGTAAAACTAAAAATATATATGACTAAACCGTGTGTTCCTTAGACTTTTTTAATGTGTGTATTTACATTTACTATTAAAAAGAGTCCATTTGGTAATTGTGAGTGAGGCTTCTAAAATAATTAACAGTAATCGACTCTTAAAAAACATCATATTTTGCAATTACCTGCAAAAATAACCAGTTTCTATGTCTGTTTAGGAAAGAGGCCAAGACTAATGTGAATTTAATTCATGTGGCGCCTAACTGTCCCTGCTTCTAAAGGTTCGAGCCTAAATGTACATGCGCCTAATAGCGTTTGCGTCTAAAGCGTTTGCGCCTAAAAGTGCGCGTCTAAAAAATCACGCATAAATGTCCTAGACCCACGCCACCTTAGTCATAATAGACGTTTGTGCTTCGCCGCGTGTGTACTAGGTGTTTAATGCGGTAGAAAAGCTATGCCGAAGTTTGAGTGGGTGCCCGCAGCACAACCCCATCCTTCTTCTTCCAGAGCATGATCCAAGGGAGGGAGGCTGCAACGAATGTGTAAAGGCAATACCCGACTCGTCCAGTAAATTATTGAGTTCCGGTTCATCTGGGCGAAGTAACTCCTCGTGAGTCCGGATTCATTCCGGCAAAGCAAAACAACCACAAGAACCTCCGAGCCCTGACCTAGTTTCGCCTTACCTCGCTACGAGTGCCAAATCTTGAAGGAAGTGTCCGACTATCTTCTTTTTCTTGTCAAATAACTTGACTTTTACAACTCTAGTGTTGAGCAGATGGACTATGGCAATGCTCAACACTAGAGTTGTAAAAGTCAAGTTATTTGACAGGGAAAAGACAGTGCAGGCGACAAGGGGATATCCACAGTGAGGAGTTCTTTCTCCACTCTTGTGGTGCCTCACAGTTGATGAACTGCTGATCGAACTCAATAACAAAGGCTACTACACTCCAGAATACGCTGATGACATTGTCATACTGATTCAAGGTAAATACCAAAGAACCGTAGACAATCTAATGATATCAGCACTAAAGAAAACCGAAGAGTTGTGTCTAGAAAATAATCTTAGAATTAATCCTAGCAAAGCCACTCTCGTCACTTTCACTCGTAGAAGGTACATTACAAACAGAATCAACATAAGTTTGAGACAAATCTCAACTAGGAGAACGAGGTTAAGAACTTGGGTCTACCATCGACTCCAAACTAACTTGGAACTCCCACCTAAACAAAACAATCACCAGGTGCATACAAACATTAGTTATTGGAAAAAGAACTATAGGTAGTACGTGGGGGGTTAAACCAGAACTGACCCTCTGGCTGTACAAAACCATGGCCCGACCAATAATTTCATATGGAATAACCGCCTGGTGGCCCAAAATAAAACAAGCAACTGCGATTCACAAAATCAGCATAATACAATATCTAGCTAATCGGTGCATCACTGGAGCCTTTAAAGGCACCTCAGGACGAGCACTGAATGCTATTTTAAATCTGCCACCTCTGTACATCTTCCAGAATGGCAGCCTACTGAATACAAAGTACTGGTCAGTGCATGACCTCAGTTAATAATCTAGGACATGGCAAGATCATGTCACACATCAACAACTCAATATTGGAAAAGCCGATGACATGAAAAGAACTTTACTGTACATACAAGTTGGGATCCGGACCAACTACCAACCCCAACAAATAATAACATACTTTTTTACACGGATGGATCTAAATTTGAGGGGGGTACAGGCTCCGGTGTGTACAGTATCAATGTATGTAACATCTTTCAGGCTGAAGTACAAGCTATTCATATATGCGCAAATATTAACATAGAAAAGAAGCTGCTCAATCGAGACATACATATCCTCTTAGACAGTCAGGCAGCACTGAAAGCGTTAAACGCTTTCAGTACTTCATCGAGACTGGTTAAGGAATGCAAATCCAAACTTCAAACCTTGAACCAGGGAAACACAGTAAAATTATGCTGGATTCCAGGTCACCAAGGTATTGAAGAAAACGAAAAAGCGGACAAGCTTGCAAAAGAAGCAGCCTGTAATGCAATAGCTGGTCCAGAACCTGGTTTAAGCATACAGAAAAACCAAGCCCGCTCAGCCATTAATGAATGGGTCAATACCGCACACCAACTAGGCAGGAGAAACTACAATCAAGCAACACACTGCAAAAGCTTGCTAAAAACTCCGAATCCACAAACCACCAAAACCCTGTTGAGACTGAACAGAACTCGAGTCAAGCAAGTAGGCAGTCTACTAACAAGCACTGGAGCATTCAGAGAATTTATGCACATTATCAATATTTATAGAGATTAACCTGTATACAAACTATGCCAAGGGGATGATAAAACAGCCTATCATATCATCTTTGAATACCCAGCATCAGAGCGTAAAAGACACCAACTTGATGGGAGCCTTAACTCTATTGACAACCGAAAGCACGTAGGGGACATTGTAAGTCTAGTAAACGATACGGATGTCGGCCTGCTAACTTGAAAACTTCCGACAGTACAAAAAGCCCAAAGGGTTCATGTGCGTATGCCCGCAAAAGACAGTCGTGGAACCTAAATCTAATCTAATTTTCGAAACTGCTCCAGACTTATTTGTCTACGTCGCGTCGAGCGCCTGATCTTCAGCTGACGGGACTTTTATGAAACAAACGATTTCCGAAACCATATTCAGACCCATATTTAGCCATGTTGATACGAGATCCTATACTTTGGCGAGAAGTGACTTGTGAATCCTGCAGGCCTTCTACACAGAAACACCGAGTCGGACCAGCTTCTATCGCCGCAGACCGTTGAGTCGCTAGCGAACTCCGATCCTCAAGTGTCCCCAAGGAACCCGAAAGCATATTTAAGGCTCAACTTACGTGGTGAGAGGATCCCCAAACAAACATTTGTAGAATACCATACGCAGAAACATTTTCAGAGCACCAGCCGCTCCAAATTCTTATCTTCAGCACATCGGTTGTTGTAATTTTATTCTGATCAGTTTTTTCGCGAAATCGCATGGCTGCTATTAGCAGATTGTGATATAATGGTACGACCGTCCCTGGAAGGAGCTCACCTTTTTAGTATCACTTGTTGGTAGTAATGAAATGTTTGGATCAAGCTATAAAGCCATAACCTTTAAGCTTATTTCAAAGAGAATAAGAAGTTTTGAATCACAATAGAGTTAATAAAATGTAGATGGCCTATTTAGACACTAAAGCACGAATATTGCTGCACTGCATAAAAAATTCTACAGTAGCAGTTACACTATTCTTTCAAAATAAACAGTTGGCTTGGACACTTTACATTGTGTAAAAGAAGTTCCTAATTACGAAAGCTACTGGCTTGTTCAGAGACAATGTATAGGTACTTAATATATTTATCGCAAAATGACAATAGCGTCAGTGCTCCACCGACATCCTGTATACTATACCTCCATTAATATCTGCTCGAGCTTCCATTCTCTTGCATAAGAAAACGGTTTTGACTTGTTAGAAGTACGAAACCTTAGTGCAGGGTTGATTAAAAAATGTAAATTTACCTTCAGCATTCCCAGGATGTCGCAGGAAGGGGCGGTGCGCATAAAAGTGTTAAGATTCGCAGTACATGTGTGTCCTCACCCTTCTTTAACTGCCCCCCGCGCCCCCAAGGAGCTGGGCCGCACTCATTTCCCATCAGCCAGCCTTCTTTTGCGAGGCTCATTAAGTCTTGTATCGATCGTCCGGCTCTTCTTCCACACTTCTTACAGCGTGTGAGAATTTTAATATGCAGCACTGTGTACGCGCCCCTCATTAATGCAAAGATTGTTGGAATTGAATAGCTGTCTTGAGGCTTTTCTTGAAAATGTGGGATGTGCTTGCGTTCCGACGCTGTTTAACTGCTAGCCGCCGTTTTACATCCACCAACAACAATTTCTTGGCACTGCAGTCACCTGCGGTTGGTTGTGGCAAAACGTATGCTAATTATTCGGAAAATTGCTCTCCTATTTGTTTTTTAAAATCTGCGAGAATATTTTAACATTGCCCACTTTCATCGTGTTGATCGAAATTTACATTAATTTGGCCGAAGGCGATAATTTACAATTTGATTCAAAGGGTTCGTTATTCTATCTACATTATGTATAGGAACATGATTAAAATGTTAAGATGGGAGAACTTGCAGATACATCACAAACCAAGCACAGTAAAGTAAAATTAAAAAGGTCAAAGGGCAATAAATTTTCACTCTATAGCAAAGGAAAAATTTAAATTTCTAAGCTTTACTATTTATTATAGCAAATTAGAAAGGAACATATAAATACAACGTACGATAAAACTATTTGGTCGCAGAATAGAGACATTCCCAGTTTCTATCCCATTGGATAACCAATTTGCTTATTAGAAACAGACACGATTGGCTAAATTAGCAAAGTTAAGCAGAATATTGAAGAGAATCTGACCCCTTCTTAAAAAAATATTAAAAATAGACAAATTTTTAACGCTACAAAATTAGATAAACAGTAGAAAAACTATTAAAATAAGTACTTTTTTCCTAGAATTTACGATATAAACCAATTTGTCTTTTTACTTCTCCCATCTGAAAGACGAAAGAAGTATTGTAATCATGAAAAATACACCTTCCGACATGTTTTCACATCTTCACGTTTCAAGTTCCCTAGATGACAAAAAGAGGTTTTCTCAATTCCGTCCGTCCGTCCGTCCGTCCGTCTGTCTGTCTGTCTGTCTGTCTGTTGGCAGTATAGCTCAAAAACTATTTGTCGGAGGACCATATTTTGTGTACATATTATATATCTACCTCGCATTAAACCGGTACAATTTCATACAAATATATACAGGGTGAGCACCTTAAAAAAATAAAATTTTGTTTATTTTTGTGTTAATTTTGAAATAAAAAAGTACTAACTTTCACATAGGTCAGGCTTTACATTTGCTGAAAATAAAACTCAACCGATAAAGGATAATGTCACAAAAGGGTAAAAATTTTTCAACCATTACACCATGCTCTTCAAGAGACGCGCGCGCCGGACTTTTCCCGAAGAGAAGCGGTAGCGGAAATTCGGTTAGGGTTGAGCATTCTGCAGAGCTGCAGATGCGGCGGGTTCAAACCCCAGCGGGATTAATTTTTTTAAAATTTGAAAATGTATTTAATTTATTAGAAACGTGAAGATACTTGTACTTCTAACTTAATTTGATTTTTAAAATTATTTAGTACCACAATGTTGACGAGGGGAGTTCTGGGTAAAGCCTTTTACAGATTTTTTTAAATTGAGGTCGTACTTGACCATCCGCATTTTTAAATTTCATTGATATGCAAGGCTTCATATACTTTTTGGTTGTATCATTAAAATTAGAAGTGTTTTCAGTTTTGTTAAAATCACGAAATAAATCTACAAGTCGGTTCACCGCTTGTCGTTATGAAATTATTACACATTAAAGAGTTTGGCCATTTTTAGTGTTTCGGAATGTTTCAAAAAGGCACTTCCACGTTAAATTTAACGATAGCTTTAAAAATCTGCTATCTTTATTTGAAAAGAAAATTAAATTCGTTTGCAAGGCAACTTTTCTTGTGTTGTGCAACTCCTAAAATATCAATTTTTAAAAACATTCTCCATGAAATTCGTTTGAAATCTGAAACAGTGCTTCCAGTCATACTGACGTTCGAGCCCCACCGTTGCAAACCATATTGAAATACGACGTTTGTTTCACTCTTTATGGCTAGCTCAGTATATATGAAACTCTTTTAATAATAATAATAGTAATAATAATATATAAACATTTATTTCCAAAAAAAGCAAATTACATGTGTAATGAAAACTACATTTTGGAAAATGGGCGCTGTTCAGTTTAACCTACCAGATGGCAGGTTACTTGGTTTTCCACAGCACCCCTACCACACAATTAGAAAAATTTTTGCAGCTGGACGATTGTGTTATGTAACATCCAGTAGCCGAGAGAAAATATTACTATTTTAATATAAGATTTTTAATGTACTTTTAAACTAGGTATTATATTATTATAATAATAGACAATATTATGTGAAAAACATCTTTTAAATAAATAAGTTCTAAACCGTGGAATTGTCAATGCACTTTTTGTTCTAATATTAACTTGATGATCATCGGATACATACTGCTGTATGCAATTTACGTCTGTTGGACATGCGAAGCCAGTTCACCTATGTCAATGTATGAGATACACGCTGTCGTCTCTGTATACCATAGATAAATCCCATACATGAATTTTGAGTGCGTTGGATTATTATTGCAGTATTTTTTGTTAAACATGGAGCCTAACGGGTATCACAATAATTAAAATTTGATAAGACAACACAAGAAAATTTTCATATCTCTCGAAAGGCAATAACGGTGAGCATACAGTGACTTTAAATTATAATACGCTTTCTGAATACATCGGGAAACATGTTGTTCGAAACGTAGGTAGTTATTAGTGAGCACACCTAAATTCGTACACACGTTGCTCTGCACTAAAACGTCACCACCCACTTTTATGTTACTCGACGTAATTGCTTGTTTCCTTACTGCTCTATTACCAAAAGCATAAATGACGATTCAGATGCATTTATTTTTAATGAATGTTTTTCACAAAATTCTACAAGTCTCGCCAGGTCCTCGTTCGCCTACGATATCGATTCATTTAGCTTATGATACGGAAAAGAGATAAGCAAGTAGATATGTTATTCGTATACAGTGAAAATAGAAGAGGAACTAGAATCGAGCCTTGTGGAACACACATTGTGACTACTAGCGGATCGGAAGTGTTTTGGTAAATACTGT